>JAJIBD010003829.1:0-28018 GCA_021461705.1 Cryptotis parvus | reverse complement strand
AAAGCTAGAGAGGGAAGGAAGGTGGAGGGCGGGAGAGAGGCAGCAAGGAAGGGTGAGTGGGCCAGACTCACCCGCCATGAGGCATTCACCGCTGCCCTCTGCTCTTCGGGCCCTGCATCCATCAGCCAAACAGTCTCTGTGCCCAGCCACATCAATAGGTTCTTCCAAAAAGAAACAATCCAATTTCGAAAACCTAATTCTGGTCCGTTTCTACATGTCACCCCAGTAATCTAATGAAAACGTTAAGTAGCAACCCTGAGAGTTTCCTTCCTTTTCCTCCTTCCTTCTGGAGAGGCACCATGAACGGAGAGGAAGCTAAGCGTTTGCAGTGAGGAGCAAGGCCAGGCCAGCGTGCCATCAAATTGGATAAGCTGTCCTGAGGTCAAGGGAAATGAACAGGATTTGGGTTTTGGTCACTTCAAATCTTAGAGAGAAGAATTTAAGGATGGGATGAGGGAAATTACACTAATGATTAGGGGGCACATTTTACAAATCTTCTCTCCTGTTATTTCTTTAGTGGCTTCTCCCAGGACAGTAATCCAAGCAGAAAGTGGACAGAAGTGAAGGTCACATATATGTAAATAGCCCTAGGCCAGGTTCAGAGGCCACAGGAGAAAACTTTTTTGGGAGAGGGCCACACCCTGGGAGAGCTAGGCCTCAGGGCTTTTCCCTGGCTCTGCACTCAGGAACACTACTGGGGGGCTCTGGAGACCCTTTGGGGTGACAGGGATCAAAACCTAGGTTGCCATGTACAAGGCAAATGCCCTAGCTACTGTACTAGCATCTCTCAGGCCCCAAAAAATGCTCACCTGTCTGGAAGTAGGGTAGGACAAAAAATTAAGGCTAGGAAATGAGAAGAAAGTGGGGGTAAAGACAATTGAAGAGTTCAGGAAGGGACCCAGAGCAAGAATACAAAGGGTAGGGCGTTTGCCTTGCATGCGACCAACCCAGGTTGAATCCCCTGGCATCCATATAGTCCCTCAAGCACCGCCAGGAGCAATTCCTGAGTGCAGAGCTAGGAGTAACCTCTGAACATTACTGGGTGTACCCCAAAGGAGAAAAAAAAAATCGGGGAGGGAGATCAATCTAGCGCATTCCAACCTCTGCTTTGGCCCAAGACGTCCAAACCCCATAGCACAGACACTCTGAACTGTCAGCTTTTCTTACTTGTATACAGTAACCCACACACAAACGTGGGCATAAAGCTTATTGATTAAGATGTTTTTTACAGGCATCTGTATAAATAAAAATGTCCTCATTAATTACCAACATCAAAATATTGGGTATCTGACACTTTCCATTTTTGATATAAGCAATGCCAGGGAAAAAAGGTTGTAGATTGTCATGTCAAAAATGAGTTACTAGCATGGAGCCAAAGCAAACAGCCATAAAATTCTAACAGCAGCTTTCCTCAGAGGCTGCGGGCTGCACTCTGATTCTCAGAGGGCTGCTGAGGCCATGGGGTCTAACACAAATGCAGGGAAGCTCTGGGTTCTTAATTTTCAGCCTAGAGCTAATAGTTTCTCTGTGAAGTTTTCCTTCTCCTTTTCCCTGAGCTGTGTTCCAGCAATTTGTACCTCTGTGCCTGTTGCCTGCCCTGTGGAAATCAGTGACTCCGTCTGTTACGGACAGCTCTGAGTCCTGAGGGTAGAATGCGCTCTCAGGAGACCGCCTATGTTGGGGGTGCCGCAGCACACGCCTTAGAACCCCAGACCTGGGAGAGACGAACACCCAGAGCCGCTTGGCAGTGTGTGTGCTCGAGTTTCCACAAGGATATGATGCTCTAGGCGGATGCAGGTTTACTGCAGAGGGTTAGAGCTGCTTCAGCACACTGGGAGCCGGGAAAGCCAAGGTGGCGCCATGCAAGGGCTGGGAGTTGAGAGGCCTGTGGAGAAGGGCCGACAATTTGAGCAGAATACAGGGGACTTTGGAAACACTCGGCAGGGCCAGGGCTGAGCCAAGTCCAGGAGGGGAGCCAAGGATCTCTGGGAAAGCCTTATTAAGCCAAGAGATGAAAGGTGCATGGATGCCTGCTGTACCGTGGCCACTGTGGACGTTTTCAGCGACACATGACCCTCTGGGCCTCCCTGTGCAGAGTCCTACTCTCTCCACTAAGGATAGCGGAGGTGACACGGGCACATCCCGGGACCCGGATTTGTGGGAGAGCCTCTGATCTCAGGCTCAGTCTTCAATCAACTTCGGCCTCACAGATTCATCTTCCACATTCAGCTCTCATATTCTGTCCCAAATAAATGAGCTTTATTCCTGCCAGATGCAGACTCTCTATAGCAGGGTCTGTATCTAAGATCTTTGACCTGGAAACAGACTGCGGTGGGGGTGCCCATCCCTGGAGCTGACCTGACTGTGGGGCTGAGGGCAGGAAACATCAACAATAGACAGCCCCTCACCTCTACACAAACAGGGCAGAGGAAGCAGGAGGAAGAAGAGCATGGTAGTGAGAGAACACAATGTTACAAGTGTCACAGCACTGCTCTGAATGTCCTAAGGCTGATGAGAGAGGCTACTCCAGCGACAGCATTTAAGTGGACAGAATTCAAATCCCATGTCAAGTTTCGACTCAACATAAAGACAATAGAGTGAACGACCCAGTTCAATCCCTGCCCACTACTGATGTTCCCCTGGACCTAGAAGCCCAGAGCACTGCAGGGTGTGGCCTGGAAACAAAACAAAAGGTTTGGGATGGAAAGGGTCACTCAGAGCTTTGTGGTCAGTGGATTAATAGTTTGTCACTAATCCAGTGTCACAGGGGGCCCCACCTATAGGCACACTGGAGAGTCAGACGGTCCAGCCACTCTTTGGGATGGGAAGAGGAGTTTCACATGGCTAACATGAACACTGGCTGGAGGCTGGCTCAGAAGCTTTGGTCATGAAGGTTTTGAGCTTGCAAATGGATAGCGTAGGCCTTTCTAGTCTTTGTAAAAGAGGGGAACAAGGAAAGGAGGAGAAAGGAGGAGGTCGGGGTCACTTCTCCACCCGAGTGGCCCATCGAAGTTGCAGCACTGCAACTTGAAATCTTTGCCCTTCTGGAAAGACCCAGGCAGCAAGGTGCCAGGGGACATGTGCAAGGGTCAGGCAATGCCATGGCTACAAGGGCAGAGTTTTGCCCCTGCCAACTAGAGTCCTACCCAGGTGCCTATGGATAAAGCTAAAGCTTCTGCTCCAAGCTGTGCACTGGAGAGGTGCAGCGGTGGATGAGTTTGACCCAGCCTTCCAACTTCCCTGCGACTACTGTCGGAGACAAGGAACGCTGAGGGCAGGGAGGCAGAAAGAAGCACCCTGTGTCTCCAAATCAGCATAAAAGCAGGCCACTGTTGAACCAAGAAGAAAGGAAAGGGACTGTGCACTGGACATGGCTGGAAAATCTGCATGGACTCAGGTGGAGGAAAGCACACTTCCTTCAGCTGGACTTGGGCCACGTCCTGAGGTAGGGAAAGCTCAGCAGAACAGAAGGAGCTGGGCTAGAAGAAGGAAATTTGGAACACGAGAAAGGTCAGTAAGCTCTCTGAGTAAGGGTTGTGTTTGCAAATTCCAGGTTCTACTACTCCTGGCGCAAGCTGATGAGGGAAAGCTGTTGTCTCCAAAACACAAACAAGCAGCAGCAAGAGCAGGGGTGATGCCTCACTGGGAGTGTAGGGGCACTGGACATGCACAGTACCCATCTCTCGCCACACATTAGAGTTTGGAACCTGCCTCTTCTGAGCAGGGTTTGTTACAGGCAATCTTCTTGCTAAACTTAGAACTTAAGACTGTTTGTGAAGCTTGAGGCAAAAAAAAGTCAAAGGATCTTGCTCCCTCCTTAAGGATTCAGAGCAGTCCCTCCCCTCCGCCCCTACTGTCCCCTTTTCTGGGGGTTCTGGTGTGCTCTGGGAACTCAGCACTCAGCACTCAGAGTGATGCAAGAGGAGGAAGGCTTCCCTGTCTTCTCATCACCCCTCATCACCCTCCCCACCCCATGTCTTCACGTTTGCATTGTTCGTGTAAAATGAGTCAGGGAACACAAAGTGAAGGTTCTCATAGCAACTGTGAACAATCCCACCATCCATAGCAGTATCAGCAATTACTAATTGGGCTGTTGCTAAAAGGTGAACCCTAATATACCTCATGTGTGAAGTGAGCGAACCAGCATTCTAAAGGCATTTCAAATATATGTTTTTTTTTTCTTTGCCCCAGCACGTGTGTTTAAATCTGCAGCTCTTAAAGGGGGCAGCATGAACAAGAAAAAGAAATGCAGGATAAAACCCAGCTTTAGCATAGTAAACTATCTCACCAACAGAACCAGGCACAGAACTGGTGCAGCAAGGCCCATTCTACGTGAGCATCTGAGAGGAGTTTGAGCAAACGGGTATACCCAAAACGAAGCTTGCCACCAATGTAGTAGTATGACTATTTGACACAGCTTCTAGACTTTTTTCTGTGTAGAATCCCAGCAGCCCCTGGTCTTCATTTCATCAGGGCCTCATTGCTGTTCTGAAAACTTGGATCGGTGACATTAGCATCAACCCTTGGCGACTCAACTTTGAGTTTTGAAACCAGCTCTCATCCAATTAGAGTTCATCTGATGAGAACCGAGAGACACCAGCTGTCTTCTCTGCTGTCATCTTCTACGATCTGGATCACATTTACGTCAGGGGAAAATTCAATCAACTCAATTTACTGACCAGCTGACTTGATTTCAAACTCAAAACGTAAGAGTTAAGGAATGAGTTCATAAGATCGTGGCTTAAAAAAACATCAGCTACTGTTAATACAGTAAGAGGCCACATCCCAGGGCCGGTGATGGTGAACCGATAGATGGCTGTGTGAGCAATAAACCGGCCTCCAACAAGGCAAGAGGGTAGTTACATCAGGATGAGAAACAAGGCCCTCTCATTTCTTGTGGACATTCTACTTCCCTCTATTTGAGAGGGGGACGTGAATCAGTGGGGGGGAGGCAGAGTCAAGTGTCCTTTAATGACTCAAACTCAGCGAGGGAACCAATGAATGAGGAAGCTGGGTGAAGTTGAAAGCGAACCCAATCAGTGAGGACATGCCAACCTGTATTTCATTTCAATGAAAATTCAGACAGACATCTGACAGGAAGCAGGTGCAGGAGAGCAAATATGAGATCACAAGAATATGCAAAGTCAAAAGAAAAATGGTGCTCAAAGACTCGGTCCTGAAAACGTGGCGGGCAGCTGGGGCCTTGGGTGAGAAGCGGGCACGTTGGACAGCACCAGCTTGCAGAGGGCAGCAGGTCTGAATTCCATTCATGGCAGAGTTCCTCAGGAAACAACCGATGTCCTCCGTCAGCTTCACAAAACAGAGCCCAAACGTGCTCGAGGCGTTGCAGAAAGAATCACTTTTCCTGAGTTCTGGCCCATTATTTACTGACTCCAGAAATGAAATCAGATTTCAACGCCTGCAGATGGCAAGTCTGCACCTGTACCAGGACACTTGCTTCCACACAGGGTGACAGTCTCATGTATTACTGCAGGTCTGCCACAGCAGCAACCACTGGGTGGGCGGAGCCCCACGCCTGTAAAACAACGTCCCCTGAACTACATGGCGCCCCCACCCCGGCCTGCCACCTGGGCCTGGAATGTGAAGAGAGGACTTGCAGAGCTGGGCAAGGCCGCGATCTATATCTGTTTCCGTTCCCTTTCCACCTGGCAATGTGCTTGCCACCAGGAACGAGGGTAGTGGCCACCCAAGTTTCTATTTTAAAATGTATTCTATATGGGACGGGGAAATTATGTTATGCTGTTCACGATGTGACAGGCAATTGGCAAAATCTGAGATTCCAAAAATACACTGATAGCAAAAGGGGCAATTCCTGATCCATTCAACAAAGGTAAATGGGAGATCTTGGAAGTATTCCTTAACTGCTCTATAAGGTCTGAAAAGATAGCAAAACTGAAAGTTAAAATGTTACTTTGGGGAGGAAGGGTTTTGGGCCACACTTAATGTTGTTCAGGAGTACTCCGGCTCTGTGCTCAGGGAATCTCTCCCTGGCAGTGCTCTGGGGACTATATGCAGTGTCAGGAATGGAACTGGGACAGCATGGGCAAAGAAGTGCTTTAACTACCCTGCTCTCTCAAGGCTACAGTAACTGTTAAAAAGAAAGTCCAAACAATTGTGGCTGCTGAAATGTTGAGGCATGCTGAGTTATTTATATTCCCCAGAACCACATTCTCAGTAGAAGGTTCATCAGATAAGGTCTGGGTACATAGCAAAAGGGAAGCCTTTCATTAGCCTGCCTCTAACATGCAATACTCCATTTTAACGGTTGTTTTGCTTTTGGCCTTAGGGACACATCGGATGGGATTCAGGGTTTGCTCCTGGTTCTGCACTCGGGATTACCCTGTCAGGACTGGAGGGGCCATATGAGGTGCTGGGGAATCAAACCTGGTCAGTCACGTGTAAGGCAAATGGTCTACCTACTGTACTATCACTTCAGCCCATCCTTTAGAATAGATGATGGCTCAGAGCTCCCCTAACAGAGGTACTCAGCTTAACCCCTTCATCTCCAAACAGAAATGGGTTCCTTGAGGGTCAACAATATTTGGTCCCTCTAACCTGTACTTCTCAAGCTCACACTTAAGTATCACCCAGGACTAGGCAACTTGCTTGGCCTTTTATTAGTAAAGGAGATGAATAATTTATAAGGGTTGCATTGGGCCCATTAGAAGTGCCAGAGCAGTAATAACTGGCTTAGGACTTTGCCTCTCAGGGCTAAAGTTTAATTTGTCCATAAATGCCCCAGCTCATAAACCCATCCCACAGGTCTGACCTGCTCTTTCCTCCACAATCACACGTCCTCGCATGCTTTCATCTTAGGTATGTTCCTGCTGGTGTCCTCCCCTGGGACAAGGGGCATATCCAAACCCCCAGTGAGTCAACTCCGTACCCATCTGACCACATGTCCTCAAGACTGTCACCACTACTGTCCCCTTCAGTCTTTGGTTTCGGTCACCACTGAAGAAAAAGGCAGCACTGGGCTGAGTCCCAGGGACAGCAGAGCCCAGATTCCCCTGACTGTGGGGAAGGCAGGAGAAAGAGAGGAGGAAGACTCTGTTGTCTGGCCAGCACTGCAATGTAAGCCAGCACACAAGGTCAGAGAAAGAGAAGGTGCAAATGAGAAAACTCTGCTAAGCCTCTGTTTTTCTCATCTGTGAAATGGGGTTAGTAATGGTATTCACCTAATAGGACTATGAAAAAGGATTAAATGAGTTAATCCACAGTTTATAATTAAATAGGCATTAAGTAAAAGCCATTCTTATTAGAAACTCAGACCTGGAATAAACCCAAAAAAACCCAATCCATGCTGCTTTGTTCTATGAAAAACAACAAGAAAACAAAAAACAGAGAGTCCAGGTGACATGCACAGGGCTATGTGCCTTTGGGGACAGTTCTAAACCTCCCCCTCCTTTCTCCATACAAACATCTGCTTCACTGCAGGGATGCTGTGGCACCAGCCCTCAGTCTCTTTAGAACATTGCAGAGACTTTTCTGAATGTGAAAACAAGAAAAGGTTAGTCCTGAAATGCTGGCACTGACAGGTCATCAAGGAGCCAGTGACAGCGCTGACTTGGAATCAGACCTGAAAGGGCCAAAACAAAGGGCCACAATTGAGGGGGCTCTGAAGCCACCAGGGAGACAAGGCTCCTGTGCATTTAAATGACGCATGGAATCAATAACAACAACAACAGCAACAACAGTAATAATAAAGCAAACGAACAAATAAGCAGATCATCTCTGAGAGTGGCGGGAGAGCGAGCTGGGTGGGGGGGTGGCAGTCTCATAACCGAGGCTGTTCGTGCCAGAGTTTCTGTAGTTCAGACTCCAGCAAGATGGCGTGGCAGCCTTGGTTTCGGCATGTGCATACATGAATATGCATGACTCTATGTGATAAGAAGAAATTATACAAAGTGGCATCACCCTCCTGAAAATTTCACTCTTGGGTAATCATATCAGAAATAAACACACTAACCAGTAATGACTTTATCCGACTGGGGCTTTCTCCTCTCCTGTCTGCCTCCCTGGCTGTTCGAGTGCAGCAGGGAGGGGCGAGACGAAGGGCACAGGGAAGGGCGGGGCGGAGGGAGTAGATGTCATTCTCACTGAGGTGAAGGTCATGCCCTCCCCTTGGGATGTCGATTCTTAGGCCTTCGCATCTGTACTATATGGACCACAAAAGTCCTTACCCCAAGAATCGGCTCAGGGGCTCAAAGGGCTATTATGACCGTCTCGTTTGGGCCAGCTGAGGGGCGAGGGACGGCCATGGAGGCACGCCCACTCAGCCCGCTACCGAGGCCACCCTCCTCCACAAGGAGGCCATTGAACAGGCCCCCAATGGTGGGCTGGGAAGCCAAGGCCGAAGGAAAGCATACAGAGTCCCCGCGCACAGATGCGCCCATTCATCACCAGGCAAGTGCCAATATCTGGGAACAGCAATCTCAATTTCTGCAAATCCTCCAACGTGCAACAGCTGCTGAGTGACTCTGGTGGGCGGCTTTGCTGCTTACGCGAGGTTCCAATCCGCAGCCCTGGCCCCAAGCCAGGCCCCCATTACTTAGGTTAGAGACACACTGGCTGCAGAGAGCAGCAACAATGGACTTCACAGCTTATAAAGCGGCTTACAAAGGGCTCCCGTGTATGTCAAAAAGCACTTCAGATAGCTGGTGAGAGAGAGTATCTGCACAAATGCATTCAAGCAGTTTATTTCGAGACCCACTTAATTCAAGGTTTCTGACAGAAGCCTGTGAGGTAGTGTGGAGAGGTGCAAAGGCTGGTGAGGGGGCCGGTGGGCTTGGCGGCTGGGAAAGCCCTGTCCACCCAACTCAACCCGGCTGGGACACCTGCTTGGCGGGACAGGGAGCAACAGGCAGGCAGCCGCCTACACCGGGGTAACAAATGTGATGACAAATGAGATAGGCCAACTCTTTAGCGAGCTGTTTGTCATAACCACTTCCATCAGCGTTACTAAGTGGCATGTAAGAAATGCTTCTGAGCAAGCAACCGAGTGACACTCCTTACACAGTCAGCCGGCAGGGGATATTGCTGGCCCAGCCTCTCCTGCTCCCTGAAGGTGCTCTTGCTGCCCCACCCCCACCCTTGGGAGCTAGGGGCTGCTTGGCGAGAGCTGTCACGACTCTGCACAGTGACAGATGCCAAGAAGTTAAAGGCAGGAAGGTGCTGAGGTGCAAAAGTACATGCTTGGGGCCAGGAGTTGAGGGCAGTTGTTTCAGGGCTCCCCCAAAGGGGCCACCTCTATGGAGAAAATCCACCGCAGGTCAAAGGTTTTGACTTATCTTGTCTTGCCCAGTGATAGGCTTCTCAAAAACATGTCTGGAGAGCCTCTGCCACTGAGAAACAAGCGCCGGGGAAGAGGCAAGGTGGTGCCAGGCCTGGCACTGAAGCCCGCGGAGAAAATAGGTGACTCCCAACGTTGTTGCATTTGGGGTGGTTTTTCTGGGGTGAACTCTGAATCAGCAGGTTCCTTTTTCTTTTTCTTTTTTTTTGCTTTTTGGGGTCACACCCGGCAATGCTCAGGGGTTACTCCTGGCTCTGCACTCAGGAATTAGTCCTGGCGGTTGCTCAGGGGACCATATGGGATGCTGGGGATTGAACCTGGCCGGCATGGGCCGGCCATGTGCAAGGTAAATGCTCTACCCGCTGGGCCCCTGAATCAGCAGGTTTCAAGGTGAGAAATTTCCATCAGAGTAATTAAGGGATCAAAGGAAAACATCCTCCAGCGGAGTGTCAAGTGAGAGGGAAGACTTGGAACTGTCGCAAATGTGATAGTGCTGAAGGGAAGCAAGTTTCCGACCCTGACATGCGTTACAATGGCAGAGACCTAATGGCCAGAGAATGTCACGGACCGGCTTGTCTCAGCACACGAGAAGGCACAGTCGTGCAGGTGTAGATCGCTGTGATCACAGCATTTCGTGGATGAGTACATGAGATGCCACATGAGACAAGGACACCCTAAGGGATCAGGTTCGAAACCCATGTGCCCTGGTCCCTGGGCCGTGAGCCTCTAATCTGAGTCTTCGTGCACTGTTCACTCCTGGAGCTGGGGAGCAGAATAAGAACTCTACAAGACAAGGTTTTGGTGAGAAGGGGGGAGGTGAAGACTGTTCCTCCCACTGCAGAATTTGTGCCTGGGGATCCAAAATGCAGATCTGTTTCCGGGATAACATCCCTGGATTTCTCACCATATAGGGGTCACACCCAGTGTTGTTCAGGGACAATTATTTCAGTCAGAGTAGATCATTTCTGGGGCCGCCCAGGGACCATGAGGATGCTCATGGGGACTGAACCCATGCCCCCCCACCCCCTGCAAAAGCATGCACTCAGCCCTGTTAGCTATCTCCTTGGCCTCGTGATAGGTTTATAGGGATAGAATCCACCGATAAAAGTCGAGGAGACAGAGCTCAAGAATCACGGTCCGACCTCATGGTGGCAGGGAAGTACAGTTCTCCCCCAGAGCTCTGATGCCAGAAACCAGCCCAAGGATAGCCTCAGAGAGGTGTGAAGCCCAGGAAAAGCATCCCAGGCTCATCCTGGTGGGACTTTTCTGATAGGCTGAAGGTACCAGGTGTTGAGATTAAGAGCAGTGCCCCATCCATGCCACACACCCCCCAAGAAGCTGTGAACCAGAGGCTCCCTGATTTTAAGAAGCTAAGACGCTAACCTGGCATTCTGCACTGAAATATTGTGTATGTGCATCCGGTGCTCAATCAAACGCTTCCTATTAAAAAACAAGCACCCAGAAGGCACACCTCCCCCATCCACCCCACACAGGCCACACCAGAGACTGCGGGAAGGTGAGCACAAACACAAATATGAGTAAGAACCTATTGCCCGTCTCCCCCCACACACACCCCAAGCAAACTGTGCAGGAGAAAATGCGCCCCCCCCTGCCCCAAGTAGAAGCAGAGCAGACTGCTTACCAGGAGCACCTCAGAGAGACTGTGATGGCATGGCCAGGGCACGCAATGTGCCCATTTTGATCAGAGGGGTTGGTCTGTCATTAGCACTTCCCAATCAGAAGCACGCACACATAGATCCTGAGCTGGGGAGGGTGGGGTGGGAGGGGGAAATCCTGTCAAACAATGAGAATCAAGAGTAAAAGAGAAATAGCAGTTTGCTGCAAAAGAGACAAAAAATACATCAGGGCCCGAGAGGAGTTATTTCTGCCTTCCCCGCACATACGACATCATTCATGAAGAAGGCAATGGCACAAATATAGCATAAATGTCGTCTGCTCTAGCTGGTAATTTAAAATGCAAATGCTAATGAGTGAACGGGCGTATCAGTGGAGTTAATAACCACATGCCTAGCACAGGGGCTGCATCCAAAACACACACAGAGAAGAGACAGACACCATGTTCCAATTTAAAAATAAAAACACCCAAATTAACCCTAGAAAAAATCACTTCGCAGATGTACATGCTGAGGAAAAGGAGGCACACAAGGGCAGGAAAGTGGGAACTTCACCTGCTATAGACCAGTCAGTGGACTGGAATATGTGTGCCTGCCGGAAGGTTAAACGTGCAGTTACAAGGTTTACTCGGGATGGGGACTGAAAATCAGGAGAGGAAGGAGAAACTACAGGGTATGCAGAAAGCTTCAACAGTTTCTCTGAAGTCCACTCAGAAGAGAAGCCAACTTTGCAGGGAGCTGTACATGGGGAACTCACGGGCCACTGAAAAGCGATGGCGATGCCTCGACCTGACAGCAGGTAAGGTGGTTTGTAATGAGCCCCCCAGCTACGCGGTCTGGATTAGTGTCATAACTCTAGGGACTGAACAGGCAGGGAAGGCAGTTGTGTCTCGGTGTTTTTGAATAGAAAAGGATGGTCTGTGAATTGTCCTTGCCCACACAGGGCTGAGCCAGCAGCCCTCACTGGGACCCGGATGGTCCTGAGGCCTTCATGTAAGCAACAGTGTATTTTGTCCCCAGGGGACCCACGCAAAGCCCTGGGATGAGCGTCTGGAGTGCCCTTGCTGAGGCCACAGCATGCTTGTGCGGAAGGCGCAGTCCTCTAATCCCTGGTCAGTGCCATTTGTTCCAATGTTCACAGACTGGCAGATCCAGCCCGGAGTGCAGGGAAGCATCAGACACACTTCCTGAAGGGACGCCAAGGTGAGCAGCAATCTTAGGCTTGAGGCAATGATGAGGAACTTTTTTTTTTTTTTGCTTTTCTTTTTTTGAGTCATACCAGAGCTGCTACTTGCTCTCCCTGTGCCCAGCTGCTTGTGAGGCGCCCGGGAGGCATGGCGGGTTCTAGCCCTGGCCTGCTACCCCAGCAGGAGCCTCACTACAAGCCAGACCACCCTCCCCTACTCCATGGGGCCCGCCATTTTCCACATCTGGACTTTCCTCTCGTCACAACTCCACCCAGCAGACCAGACTATCGCAGCCGCACGGTTCAGCAATAAATGCTTTATTTAGAGGTGACTACAACAGTATGCCACCTGCACAGCAAGCCTGGCAAGCTGCTCGTGTAGTATTTGATATGCCAAATACCAGTAACATTCATATTAGGTCATTCCCATGACCTAATATAATGGTTTAAGGCTCTCTATGTTCCTGGAGCAAGCGGATATCTTTGGGTTCTACTAGTATGAGACAGGACATAGGAGATATTACTGGTGCCCGCTCTAGCAAATAGATGATTAACGGGAAGATAGTGATAGTGATAGTGACCCAGTGATGCTCAGGGGTTTCTCCTGGCTCTGCACTCAGGATTTACTTCTGGCGGTGCTCGGGGACCATATGGGATGCTAGGGGATCGAACCCGGGCCAGCACAGGCCGGCCGCGTGCAAGGCAAATGCTCTACCCGCTGGGCTATCGCTCCCGCCCCTGAGGAACTATTATTTATTTATTTATTTATTTATTTATTTATTTATTTATTTTTGCTTTTTGGGTCACACCCGGCAATGCTCAGGGGTTAGTCCTGGCTCTGCACTCAGGAATTACTCCTGGCGGTGCTCGGGAGACCATATGGGATGCGGGGAATCGAACCCAGGCCGGCATAGGCCGGCCGGCGTGCAAAACAAACCCCACCCGCTAGGCTATCGCTCCGGCCCGGAACTATTTTTTTAAACCCACTTCTTAACAGCTGGAGAGGTGAGCTCCTGGAGCAAACAAGATTATGCCCCCATGGGCCACTGTACTATTTGCCCAACGTTGTCCTTTTTCCAGGATTCAAGCACTTGTCTCCTTTCAAATTCCATTCCCTCCTCCTGAAGCAAAGTCCTTTTTCCACCATAAGCTTGACCAGAGAGAATTCCCCACAGGGCAGGGGGTAGAAGGGAAGCACAGAACTGGACTGTTCTGACCAAAGGGCTGCTGGGAAATGCCAACAGGTTGGCAAGATGGCATTGTAAAGTCTATACTGATACTTATTTTTCAGGAAAAGTCACAAGAATGGAATTAGAACCAAGGCATCTGGGCACTGCCAGAGACAGGTGCTGGGATTGGAAACCCTCTGGCAGGGCAACCGTCAGATTTGCGAATCCCTCCCCTCTGCCCACGGGGTGGAAGGCAGCCTAGATTGCTCAGAGACCCAGGACGGATCCCGAAGTGGGAAGGGGCTGGGGAGAAGATGCGAAGGAAATCTGGGACAAGCTCCCAGGCCTCACTCTGGTATCACTCACTGGCTTTTACCTGTTCAGCAGAGCCCAGGCCCGCTTCCTATGGAAGGAATTTGCTCTTTCATCTATATTAGAAAATCAAACACAAAATAAGAAGCAACAGAAAGAAGCCCAAGGATTTCAAAGGCCAGGATTCTTTCCCTTTCTCTTGCAGTACTGGGGATAGAGTCCAGGGGCCTCACACATGCAAAGCATGTGGCTTAACCGCTGAGTTCCATTCTCAGCCCCGCGAGTGTTTTCACTTATCAGTGACCTGTCTATCCAGAGGCACTTAATGAATTTATCCTATTACACCTTTGGATAAATCATGGTTTCTTGGCCCAGAAAACCCAACTATGATATCGAGAGCAGAACAGCGCTGTGTTAAGCAGGTGTGGCTGCAGAGAAAGTGGCGCCACCACTTGTCTTTGGTATGTGAGTCCCCACACAGGTCAGCACAGAACAGCCCCACGAGGGGTGGCCCGAGCTGATGGAAATGACAAACGAGGAAGCAAGAGAGGCAAAATTCATCTCTCTGTTTCGCTCCAAGGCCTGTGACTGCCATTAAACCATGCTGAACAAATCATACTTTTATTGAGGACTTTATTTATTACTCTGTCTCAATCAAAAACTAGTTGACATGGCACCCGAATGAATCGAATGCCTTGCCTTTTTTACCCCTGAAGTACTCTATTATGTTGACTACCATTTTAGGACAATGATTTATCATTTTTTTTATTTGGGAGGGGAATGGGGGCCCCAAGTGATGCTCAGGGAGATTCAGACACCCCACCCGCAATTCACAGCCAGCTACGCCAGACAGTTCAACGCCTGGGCCCTAGGACTCTTACGAAAATGTTCAGTCTCCTCAGATCCTGCTATAATAGGCTGATACCCTTTCTCTATTAAAAAAAAGTTCTATTTGGTGGTAGAGGTCACACCCAGCAGTGCTCAGGGCCTACTCCTGGCAGCCCCATGGATCAAACTGGCAAGTGCCTTACCGCCATATTATCTCTCTCTAGCCCCAGCCTTCCTACAGGAGTTTTCAGACTGAGCAGTGGCCAAGCCAGTACTCAAGCCCACCCCCTCTCAACCAATACTTCCTTCCATGTTAATGACCAGGATTGCCTTAGCTTTTCTCACAGGATGACAAAACTTAACCATAGCTTTTGTTTTCTGTGCCATTATCCATAGGTTCTCAGGAGTTATTCCAGGCTCGGGGCTCAGGCATGAGCCCTGGTGGTGTTCCTGGGAAACCATACTGGGAGTTTGAGCCATGGCCAGGACTGCAGGCACGCCAACGATCAGAGTTTTGTAAAACTCCTCGTTATTTTCACCTACATCGTTCTTAAAAGGTACAGTTCTCCGACTCCTATCCTTCTTAGAAACACTTTTTTTTTTTCCATGTCTATACATTCCGTTAACTCAGTAGACACAACTCCTTTGCTTGAAGGCTGAAACTCTGTATTATGCATTTGTATATTCCAAGCACAGAGTCCGGTGAAAATAAAATAAATTCTTAAATTAGCCTCATGACTGAATGACCCACCAGCACGATGAGGCTCATCTGGGGATGATTCATGATCTAAAGACGGGATATAATCAGGCTATAATCAGATGTTTGCACTTTCATCCACGAGACTGGTGGGTGCGGGTGTGCCTGGGAGTGGAGGGCAGAGCGGAGATTTACGCGTTCATACAAAGCAGAGAGAAAAATGACTGATGATTATGTGAGCTTTTTTTTTACCCTTTTTTTCCAGTCAACTCTTCCTGAGAATGAAGGACATAGCAAAGTTGCCTAGACCAGTGTTTCCCAAAGTGGTGTGAGAATGGTCTAGGGGGAGAGTAGCCTTAGGTACAATAGGGGCTACTTCTCCTTGTTTTCACTGAGAGGGTAGATTTCCAAGAGAACACTGGGTGAAAAGAAATTTCTTTTAATCTGAAAAGGGGGTGGTAGGCCTGGCAAGTTTGGGCACCTCTGGTCTTTTGAACCACACCTAATGAACCTAAAGACAATATTCTAGGTCTTCTTAATATTCAAATTCTACTTCTTCAACTCATTTTCTTCCATGCTGGCTGATGGGATGCTGTGTTTGCCCATGGTTTTAAATCACCAGTCTATAGCTCAGAGACAATTCTCAGATCTAAAAGCACTGAAAACCACCGGCTGCCATTTTACCGTAATTCATGTTTGTTCAAGTTTACCCTAGGAATACCTAGACTACCGGACTAAAAGCTATTTGAGAAAGCAGAAATTACCATTTCACAGATCCTCCACAATCCCCCAAAGTTGTTCTTTATGAGAACAGGCCTACAAAACACTACCTGAATTTAAAAAAAGTCCCTACACCTGCCAACTGTGTTCCTGCTTTCCTCTGCACACCACTCCAGGGCCACCGGTCATGAACAGTGCCACCCGGCCATGGTGTTTATGTCACACCTGCGGCCCCACAGCGGTTCTCACATCAAGCTGTGCATTTCCAGTAATGGGACCCAACTGAAAGCAAGGAGGTAGTGGAGATGGAATCAAACTGGGAAGTCCCCGGAGAAAGAATACCCCAGTTTACAAATATCCATTAAGTTGCAATTCAATTAAAGCATCTGAAAGGAATTCATAAGTATCAGCAGACCCTGTAATTGCTTAATTAAGGATAGAAGCCCAGCAAACACAACCACAATAACAGCCTGATTCATTAGCACCTCTGTGATAGCGGAATGGGATTTCTCACTTAAACATACATTGGTTTTAATTGTATAATTTGGTTAGGCGCTGGTAATCAATGGGGATCCACCACTGCTGGGGCAGGAGGGCGAAGCCCGTCCTATTCACCTTCCCGCTCCTCTCCCATGTGAAGTTTTTGGTCAACTGGAACAGGCAGTTGATATTCCTGTTAGGATTGACTGGAGAAGAGACTAAAGAGAAAGGGAAGAAATGAGGCAGTTTCTTCCAAGGAATTCAGGATGCAAGGAGACAGAGCCAAACACCTAACCCCCCACTGAAATACCTTCTACCACCATTTATCAAATCCCAGCTACCCTAATCGCATTCCTTCTCCTAACACAGCTTCAGATGTGATATACCTTCAAAGAGATAAACGTGAGAACTGTGGAAGGGCAGGTGAAGGGCAGCCTCATTTTTGAGCTTGTTTCATGTCACTGGGGAATTTATGAGTCACCTGCTGTGATCCACATGGGATCCCCTGCTCACCCCATCATCCCACACCCAATTCTTCCTTTAGCAAGTCTTACATTAACCCAAAAAAGACAGAGCTATGTAAATCTCTCAGGGCATTATGTCCAAGTAGTGATGAAGGAACTCCAGCAATTCCTTTGCTCTGAAACCTCCACTCACTAATCTCTTCTAATAATCCAGACAGGTGAGAAATAAGCCCCAATCTGATGTTTAGTTTACACAATGACATCCCTGAACCCTGTGGTGAGCCAGAAGCCTTAAAGCTTAGAGACGGAAAAGAACAATACCAAAGGGCTGAGAAGGTAACTCAGGGGGCCAGAGCGTGTGCCGGGAACAGCATCACAGATTTATCAGGCCCACTTGGTGGAGCGCCATGGTAAGTGACCTCCAGGTCCCCGTGAGCAAGGAATGGAAGATTCACGACCTACCCCACTGCTCACCCCATATACAAGGAACAGAAAGGCTACAGCAGCAAGACCAAATCCTTGAAGGCTGGTGGTGTCATTTGATACAAACAAGGCCAAAGGTTACCAGATAGTAGGCATGTGCTTCGGTATCAAGACACACAGTGCAACCCAGTCTCTCTCTCTCTCTCTCTCTCTCTCTCTCTCTCTCTCTCTCTCTCTCTCTCTCTCTCTCACACACACACACACACACACACACACACGAAATGAACAGAAACGTAAAAGCTGTGGTTGCTATGGAAAAAATGTTGGGGAACCACTAACTGCTGAATGAGTAACAAGATACTTTTGAGGGGACCCCTGTGAGCTCAGGCCAAGTCTTCCACATGGAAGACAGGAGGCACGGCAGGGGGCCACCATGGCAGGACGCCCCCTGACCAGTCTCCGTGCACAGGAGTGCGCCACTCTGCAGCTCAACCAAACCCATGCCTGGTGCTCCAGAGGACTAAGGGGCAGGAGCGTCCTGGAGGCACTGACCAGGGAGCTGCAGTGGACTCTGCCCAGTCCCACCTGCTCTGCCATCTGACAAGCAATCCTTCCACAGACAGGGGTGCAGGAACCGTGACAGAGGCCAGCTGGCTCCGGCCAAATGCCACTCCCTCTCAAGCTGTGGGCTGTCTGCCCTCCCCCGCCCCCAAAGGCCATGTGAAAATGAAAAACGTCCATCCCACCTTAAAATCTGGAGGGCCCTCCAACAGACTAGAAACGAGAGCAGTGCTGCAGGGATTGCTGAACCATTTTGACTATGCCCTTGAGAAGCGGAACCTGCGCCCCTCCTGGCAGCAGGCACGCCATGTCCAGTGATGTGCCACAGTCACTAGTGCAAAGCTGTCCCTCCTGGCAGCAGGCACACCATGTCCAGTGATGTGCCAGTCACTAGTGCAAAGCTGTGATTCTAGGGTCACTGTCCAGTGAACAACTGGCCACCGCAGTTTCGCCCCTGGGCCCACATCTCAGCTTTGCAGCTGATATCAGTAGGCCAGAGGCCATAGGAGAGCCCCCACCCCTATGGACTCCATCCACCCAGACAGTCCAGATCCTCTTGGCCACTGTTCTTATTACCCATTTTCTCTGCATGGTAAGTGACCTCAGGTCCTTTCCTAGTTCCGTACTCCACACAGGCAGGCAGTACTTCTCATGGCCCTTGCGGCATTTTCTCACCCTATCTTTGTGCAATCCTCATTGGCCAAGAAAATTTTGTTGAGATCCATATTCTATAACTGATAGTTGGAAAGCAACAAGTTTATCAAAAGGCTTTTACAACTGTATGTGGCACCGTCTGCTCCAATCTCAAATAGAATCAAGGTCACAAAAGTACTCAAGGTGCTGATATCCTTGGGCTGTAAGCTTGACCATTCAACTTTCACATTTCTGGGTCTCTCTCTCTCTCTCTGTTGAAGTGGGGGGTCTGGGTTAAACCCAGCAGCTCAGGGGCTAAACCAAGGGCAATACCAGGCTTCTGTTCAGAAGATTATGTAGTGGCATGGATGAACCATCACTATGCAAGGCAAGCACCTCAATCCCTGTTCTATCCCTCTGGCATCTGGATTATGTTTCCATTTTGTTTGATATTATGAAAAGCAACTTATTATTTTTTAAATTTTGTTCCTTATTTTTCACATTTACTTCCCATTGGTCTAAATCTGCCTGTAGCAGAACCAAATCTAATGAAACAGTACTGGCAAAAATGTTATTCATAGTTTACTAGCAGTAAGTTGGACAAAACTATAGCTTTTTTTTTTGGGGGGGGGAGTACACCTGGCAATGCTCAGGGCTTACTCCTGGCTCGGTGCTCAGGTATCACTCCTGGTGGGCCCTGGAGACCAGAAGAGGTGCCGGGAATTGAACCTGGATCAGCGTGTGCAAGGCAAGGAAGCGCTCTATCTGCATTCCTGCTGCTCCCGCCCTCATCCTCTAGGTTTAGACTACTTTATCTTTCCGATAAAACCTGACATTACTGACTCTTCGAAATTCTAATTTCCCTTGGCTTCCAGAAGACTCCTGAGATTTTCCTTCTCATCTATTTGCCATGTCTTCTAAGTTCTGTCTGAATCTTTAGGCATCTCCTCAGAGGCTGGAGTTTTCCAGAGTGTTTGTTTCTCCGAAAGAACTCTCCAGACACTGAAACTACTTCAGCTGGTGCCTATATGCAACGTGCGACTCTGCCACTTGAATAATTTGCCTGGCTCCTCTGCTCCCACCTGAACACTTGCATGGATGGCTCGAATATTCAAGGTTCCCAACAGACCAGCGCCTGTTCCAAATGCCTGCTTTTCTTCCAGTGTTGCCCCAGCCAGTGAAGATCACAGGCTGGCCCGTCACTCAGCCTGTAGGATCCTTTACTGTCTCTCCCCTACACGACACATCATACCCACTCCTTACTCCTAAATCCAGTCATTTCCTTTCCTGAGTGACTTCCACCTAAAGACTTGGTCAATTCTGCCTCTTCTCCATTTTTGGACTCATTCTCTTTTGCCTGTTAACTCTCCTTCCAGCCCTCCGCCACACAACCCAGAATGAACTGCTTAGCCCTGGGTTTGGATGCTACTCCTTGCATGCATGCTTTTATGGATGCAAAAAAAATCAGCAGTACCCCTAGAGCGCTGTCTTCTTTAAGCAAACAGAAAGTGATGGTGCCCCTTCTCTCGCCCCACGTCCTGCTTCACTTTGATGCCTCTGCAGTGAGTGAAGATTCATAGTCTAGCCTGCGGGATAAAGTAGTTCCAGTCTGGGGCCGGAGCAATAGCCCAGCGGTAGGGTGTTTGCCTTGCACGCGGCTGGCCCATGCCGGCCCGGGGTTCGATCCCCGGCATCCCATATGGTCCGGCCGAGCACCGCCAGGAGTGATTCCTGGGTGCGGAGCTAGGAGTGATTCCTGGAGTGCGGAGCCAGGAGTGACCCCTGAGCGTTGCCGGGTGTGACCCAAAAGGGAAAAAAAAAGTAGTTCCGGTCTGCACCCCCTTCTTTGCTCTTCATGCTTTATCAATACCCATGGGTTCATAGTTGCCTGGGCACCAGGGCATCTCGGAAAACTCTACACCTCTACATGGCGTCTACCTAGAGTGCTTCTCCCCACCTACACTGCAGACACCTATTTGTCCTTCATAACATGCTCAGCCATCAGACCATCGTGGAAGAACGAGCTCCACCTCCAGAAACCAATCACTCCCTCGCTTTAGCTCCTTCTAAGTCTTGTAAGCAATTTTACTGTTCTGCCTGGTGTCCAGCCCTGCAGCCACTTTCCTTGTCTCTTCTCCCTCTAGAGCAGTGCGCTTCCCAAGGTGGGCAACACTGCCCCATGGGTGCAGGTTTGGGAATGGTCCCAGGATAGGGTCGTACCCACTGGTGCAACATAGGAGGACGGGGGGGGGAGATGAGGGAAGCACGATCACTTTCTGTTTGCCTAAAGAAGGCAGATCTCTAAGGGTACTGTGGAAATTTTTACTTCTGAAAAGAGGGAGGGAGGCCACGTGAGCGTAGGGAATCTCTGCTCTAGAGTTTCCTAATAACGAGCATCACATCTGCCTGTGCCTATGATTTTCTTTTTTGGGGGGTCACACCCAGTGTTGCTCAGGGGTCGCTTCTGGCTCTGCTCTCAGGAGTTACTCTTGGTGGTACTCAGGGGATCATAGAGATGCCAGGGATCGAACCTGGGATGGCGGCATGCAAGGTAAATACCCTGCCCGCTGTACTATTGCTCTGACCTCAAGTGCCTATGATCTCTAAACCAGGTTTCAGGACAATGCTCCCTGCTCCAGAGTCGCAATCATTTTCCTTTCACTGAACTCACTGATAGTCAGAAGGGAGGCTGAACCAACTCCTCGACTTGGTTTATTTCCATTAGCAGCAGAATGGCTCTTGTGGAAATCTTTTCCCCCCATTTGCATTTTAGTTTTATGGGCCACACATACTCCTGGGATCATACAGGGTGTCTGGGATACAACTCAGATAGGCCGAGTGCAAGGCCGCGCTTGACCCACTGTACCATCTGCCCCGCCACGAATCGATTCCTCATCTCATCAACCCCTCACAATGGTTCTGTGAGAAGCTCTCTCCAGTGAGCTGGTGTGTAAATTGAGGCTTGAGGAGCCAGGCTCTCTGCAGGCACTGTCCAGGAGCACAGGCCTGATTCACACCACAGTCTGCTCTCGTTATGACTCTCAATGTCCTAAATCCTTACAGTTTCTAAAGATGCCAGAAAACACATATGATGGCAGGAGGAAAAAGGTGAAGGCTTCTATTTTTATCATGCATTTGGTTCTGTAATCTATCTTTCTGAATGGAAGTGAACTCAAGGCAATGCCAGGTACACAGAGGAACGGGCTGATGCTGAGCTGAGTGACGAGACTGCTGTGTCTAAACAAGTTCCAGTCAGAAGGTTTCCTGCAGGAGGACTCTGGCCAAGCGAGGTCTCAGCTCAGAGCCAGCTGGTGCAGGGAGTCTGGAGATTAGAAGCCAGCTCTTCAGTGTTTTCTTTCCCCTATTATAGATCTGTGGCCAAATTTCCCAGAGAGAATAGTTCTGATTCTCTTTTGCACCTCTGGGATAAAGCTCTCTGCTGCCAAAAGGAAGCTTTTGTTTTGCAGATAGAGAGCAAAAGATGGGTTGACTGAATTCCTCATATACTCTGACAAGAATTCACTGCTGAGGAAATGCTTCAGAACGAGGAAAAGGGCAGAACACACACACACACGCGCGCGCCAGAGCTGCCCACTGGGCACACTCACACCCACAGAATCAAAGGCATAGCTCTCCAGGAGGGTGTGGGCTTGCGTCTGTTCAGAAAGGCCCGAAGCACTGCGGTGCGCCTGACGCCTCAGGGAGCACATTGCCAAACAGGGGCCGGCCCAGCGGCCGGGCGCACCACACTCGTGTGTGCACTGAGTGATTTCGCTCACGTAACAATCCATTTAGCTGGGGCCTGAGGGAGCCCCTTATCCAGAGAAGAAACTATCTGTGCCTTCCAGGAAAAGAAGGCTGAGGCCATCTGGCAGGGGACAGCAAGCAGGCCTCCCATGGCAAATTCTGCTCAGGAATTTAGCAGAAATGCTGAGGGCAACAGGACAACCGCAGAAGGGGATGAGCACCGGGAGAGCAAAACACAATGGGCTCTGTCCTTTGTGAGTGAATGTTTGTGTGTATAGGGGTGGGAGGTGCTAAAGGAAAATGACACTTTTGCTCAAAGATCACAGTCTCTGTGAAGCACTGACTGGAAATAAATAACTTTATTATTTGCCAGCAGGAAAGAAATGGAAGCAGTTTGCTTCTTGAATGCATAAATGTAAACTGCTCCAAGCACATACACTTCCTGGCTGGGGAGATACCAGGACCAAGGCCCAGACCACATTCAGTCAGGAAAGAAAGGAGCAAGGTTTGCCCGAGCATGTCAACCTTGGTGCAACAAAGAAATACTACCGAGGCAGGAGCCTGTGAAGGGCATGTCAAGTCTGGCCTTTCACAAAGGATTCGGATCCTAATGACATTTGAAAAGAATAAAAGACAAACGGTATTGCCTGGGGGGCGCCAAGGGCAAGGTGTCTCGACTCTTCTGCAGCCAGACTGTGACTAACACGCGAGGGCCAGCAGGCCAGCAGGCCCACACTGGAAATGCCTCGTGTGGGAACACTAGCCTCGACAATTCCCTACAGGTGCGACCTTGGTGGCTCAGGTCCTAGGATAGTATCTGCTGTCTCTTAACTCCTAGGCTAGGGAGACGGCTTGACAGGGTGGCTCTGCATGATGGAGCCCAGGATTCAAGATCCAAGTTTGGTGCCTGCACCACATGCTTCCCTGAGCACCGCCATGAGAAACCTTCAAGCAGTGTTGTGTTACATGGCGCCCCCTCCCCCGCCACCCTAAAACCAAACAAACCAAAAAGAAATTAGGCGGGGGGCGGAGTGATAGCCCAGCGGTAGGGTGTTTGCTTTGGGCTGCGCAGTTGGCTCATGCCGGCCGGGTTCAATCCCCTGGCATCCCATATAGGTCCCCCGAGCACCGCCAGGAGTAGCTCCTGAGTGCAGAGCCAGGAGTAACCCCCTGAGCATCGCCGGGTGTGACCAAAAAAAAAAAAAAAAATTCGGCTACTTTAATCCTATGTCTTTGCAGGTAGAAATGAGTAACAGGAAAGGAAGAGGGTGTGGGGCTGGGCTACAGTGTCTGAGGGGAGCCAATACCTCAGTGACAAACTACATAGGGTTCGGCACCAACAAAAACGCTAGGTGCAAGGGAGGCAAATGACATCTGGAGTAGACTTCTCAGCGCCAGGAAGAACGTTCAGAGTAAGACAGAACACAACAAGGTAAGGAACGGTCAGAGTAAGACAGAACACAATAAGGTAAGGAATGTTCAGAGTAAGACAGAACACAACAGACCTACCTGCAAGTAAGAAGGTGATAAGGCAAGTTTCCTTTGGCAAATACAGTTTGAGGCGAGAGCCACTGAAGACGTACTCCACCACAGCTTTCGGAGCGGCCTGCCCGCTGGAGGAAGGGCAGGAACTGCTTTGCTTTTTGAGTATCCTGGAGGAGAAAAGATATGAATCGTGAGTTCAGTGGAAGGAATCCCAGTATACATTCTTTTCCCTCTAGTCTTTGTCACAGAGAATTGGGCTGACACCAGGAAGACCAAATAACTCTATGAAATTCGTTACTGTGGAAACCCTGAAATAGACAAGTCGCCCATGCACTTTTCATGACAGACAGTAGTTTCGAGAATGACCTCTCTTGAGTCTTTACTGGCACTCTGGACATACAAAGAAGATGCTTCCAAAAGGACAGTTTCTCTTCTCAGGGGCAGGAGAAAGCCTGTTTTCCTTTAACATAAAGCTAAGGAGAGAAGGCAAATTTGTCAGAGGTCTAGGAAATATTTAATTTTCATTAAATACGTGCGAAGGGTTGAGGCTGTAGCTCAGGTGGTAGAAGTAAGCTTCAAAGAGCGAGGCCCTGGGGTTTGATTGGTAGCAGCCCAGAGCTCTCTGAGCGCTGCCGGGATGACCACTGCCGGGATGACCACCAAAACCATGAAAAGTTTGAAAAAGTATGGGGAGCAGAGAGCTGGTACAGAGATTACAGAGTTTGTACTGAACATAGCTGACCCTGGTGTGACTCCCAGAGTCGGTCCCCCAGCACAGAGCAGGAATAAGCCCTGAGTACAGCTAGGTATGCCCCCCACCCCAACTAAATAAGTATGGTGAAGACTATGAAGTCCCTTCCTAGGTGACCCTATAGGGTCCACTGTCCATCTGCAACCAAGTGGGTTGGCTCTGAGCATAAACGGGACCTGGAACTACGGTTTTTGTGGGATGAGAGGAACCTGGGCTGCTCCTAGGTTTTAAACCTGGTCCTAGTTTGAAAAATCTCCAACAGCACGACAAGCTCCACAGGGACAAATCCCAACCATATCCTGTCAGCACAAGTAATTACCACCACAGTAAAAACACACACAACTGAACAGCACTGTCAACACTTTCCCCCCACCTCAACACACACCCACATGCGTCCTACCCTCCAGAGAACCAAATCCTGGCTACTTGGCACCTTAGCGTTCAGCCATAGGAAGCGCAGAGCCCTGGGGACAACAGAGCCGTCCCTGAGCTAGTTAAGCAGATGATGGAGCAAGCCCGCACCGGCAATCACTGGAATGTGCTGGGCACCGTTGGAGGTGCCAGGGGTTTCCAGGAGCTCGGCCATCGGCAGGGCAGGGTGTGAACACCCCGGAGGCCAGCAAGAGCAGCACCTTAGCCTGCGTGCCACAGTCTGCACTCCGCCAAGCTCTCCCTTCCACCTCTGCTCCTAGCAACGGAGCTATTGTATCTAAATTAATGCACATTAGATAATGAAAATTTAACAAGCCATCAAGTATTTGAGTTTTCAGAGCAGCCAAAGGGGCTCCTCTCATTCAGAAGCAGTGAGGTAGGCTGGGATGAAAACAATATTTATAGTAATGATATTCATCCTTTCCTTCAAACAGATTTGCAGAGAAAAGGAGAGACAGTCATCCATTCTCCGGGTTGCGGAATGTTCCATGGGTAAAAGGTAAAGGAACAATGAGCTCCAGTGGGTTGAAACTCCCCAGTGAACACTTAAGCAACACACACTCTACTACACACATACAGTGGGGGTGCCTCCTGACAGCTGGATGAAGTCCAGAACAGTCAAGCAAGACAATGCTCCATGGGAAGGAAAGCACTACCTGATTAAAATCCTTTTTGCCATACTAGTCTAAATCTGGGACATTATTCATGAGGCGGAGCCAGTAAGTCAACAACAATTATCAAATTGATTATTGCAAATCATGAAGCAACTTTTATGTCTCTGAAGAGATGTTTCTCCCCAAGACAGTGGTAATTCATATTTTTCTACAAGCATCCTTTTAGCTCATCATTAACTTAGATTTTTTTTTTTCAAATCTGGGAGTGCACTCAACAGGGATGTCAATAATGTTCATACTACAAAGGAATGTGTAGTGGGTCCGGAGCGATAGCCCAGCGGGTAGGGCGCTTGGCTTGCACACGGCCGGCACATGCTGGCCTGGGTTCAATCCCCGCATCCCATATGGTCCCCGAAAGCACCGCCAGGAGTAATTCCTGAGTGCAGAGCCAGGAGTAACCCCTGAGCATTGCCAGGTGTGACCAAAAAAAAAAAAAAAAAAAAAAAAAAATAAAAGCCTTCCAAAGATGAGGGGGAGGGAGGGCCGCGCCACAACTCTTCTTTTCTTGGAGGGGGAGGGGGGGAACACCTAGCAGTACCCAAGGCTTGCTTACTCCTGGGTCCGATCAGGCATCACTCCTGGGAAAGTTGGGGGGACCATGTAGTATTGGGGATGGAATCAATCCTGGGTGTCAGCTGTGCGCCAGGGAAGCAGCCTATTCCCATCACTCTCTGACTCCCTGAAACTCTTAGGGATTCAACTAAGTTCAATGCAGTCACCCCAACACGACAGCTCTTTCAAACCCTTCAGTCACAGGCAAGGAACAGGTCTGTCTGTCTCTGTCCTCTCCAACAATCCCATTTGCTCAGCATGTTTCTGTTCAGTACAAACACTCCTGACGTCTTTAGCGTTTGTTTCAGGGTTCAAAGCAAGAGTCTGGTATGGCAGACTGACAAGTTCCTGCAGATGATGCAGCCATAAAAACGATCATTTCCTGTTAATTTGGCTATGGAATTTATTTTCAGAATTTTGATTGTATTATTATGAAAACTGCCTAAGCGTGCTCAAACATTGTTTTCCAAAGAGCCTGAGCAAGCAGAGCGGCATGGCTTAATCTATTTAATGCCTTTCTCAGGTTACTGGTAATAAGAAAGCACAGAAAAATGATTATGAGCAAAAGTGTAATAGAGACCAGTTGAGATTCTCCTGAGGACCTCAGTGGTGCTGTGCAGATCACAAGGACAGTGAGTAAAACGATAAAGTTCAAAGGATGTCATTATATGACATTTTAAATTCTCCAATAATCCCAGAGCAAGACCTACTGAGATTTAGTGAAATTAAAGATTTCTTTAGAAAAATTTGACTCCAGATGTAGTTTTTTTTTTTTGTTAAATGAAGATAAAAAAGTTTCAAAGTTAAAGCGCAAATACTGAAACTCAAGATATCGAATGCTAATTTCAAGACAAGCTTATTAAATATCAAATTTTTTTCTTGCTTTATCGGTCACACCTGGCAATGCTCAGGGATTACTCCTGGTGGTGCTCGGGAGGACAATATGGGGATACTGGGGATCGAAACCCACTGGGTGCAAAGGCAAATGCCCTACCTGCTAGTACTACCACTCAGGCTCAGTATTAGACAGAGAAGCATTTTTAGGCAGCTGTGGCTAGGTTACATACAAGCTATGAATCTATTTGCTGTAGTTCTTCTGGCTCTCCAAATGGCTAGAAGTTCTGAAAACCCAAATAGACAAATTAACTAGTTTTCTGTTGTCTGTACCAATACTCTCCCTCCACTAGTGTAAATAATCAAGAAGCAACCTGTATTTCTGAAGGGAGGAGAGAAGAATGTTCCACTGCACTGGTGGTTTTCACATTATCTGAGCTCCTAGACAAACCAGAGTTTCCTTGTATTCTTGGAAAAACCTCTTTTAAGGTTGCATTGGCTACACTGAAACCTACTACTGTAGCCAGCATCTCTTTTACTTCATGTTTCTGCTTCCCTCAATGCACCTTGAAATTGAGAAAGTAATGATGCAATAAATGTGCCTAGGGTGACTTCATTTTAAAGGATGTTAATATCTATAAAGCTTCAAAACTTGTAGAATGGGGTTTCCTATGACCCCAAGGAAAGGCAGGGTGGGCCTTATGGAGAGGAAAAGGTTATTAGAGCATCTTAATCACCTGCTCCCACTCTGTCCCACTCCTGACTTGTCAGGACAGATCTCTTCAAACTGGGCCATCCATCGAAGCCTGTAAGGATGGCAACTTATCTCTGCCTGGTGCCTTCCTGGGCAAGCAAACCCACAGGTAACACAGTATAATGAACTACCAAGTCTGGGAAAGCCAGAGAGTTGGGAATGAGGGTGGAGGTATGGGGCTGGCAGGGAGAAAAGGGAAAAGCCTTGACTTGGTAGCCCAGAGAACGTGACCGACTGGCCAGGCTGTGGAAAGTGAAACAGTCATAAAACACAGGCCTGAGGAAGCTGGACCAGGCTGTCAGCTGGTCTTCCATGCTAGCCAAGCTAATGTTACTACTTTTCTGCTGGAAAGACCGCAAGAGTTAGGTG
>JAJIBD010003828.1:0-188711 GCA_021461705.1 Cryptotis parvus | reverse complement strand
CTGTGAAACTGGCCCACTCCTGAGTGGGTCCTTGAGTTCTATATGTGAAATTAGCTCAGAAAATTCCTGATGCTTACGTTATTAAAATTTTCTTGTTGGGCCAGAGCGATAGTCCAGTGGGTAGGGCATTTGCCTTGCAAGCGGCCGGCCTGTGCTGGACCTGGGTTCTATCCCCTGCATCCCTAATGGTCCCCCGAGCACCACCAGGAGTAATTCCTGAGTGCAGAGACAGGAGAAACCCCTGAGCATTGCCGGGTGTGACCCAAAAAAGCAAAAATAATTTTGTTTTTTCTTACACAGTTTAGCTTCTAGGTCCCTCTCCGGTGTCCAGGATATTGCTTGTTCTTTCCCTAGGCTGCCTTTCCTCTTCTGGCCAATGTCCTTGGCCTGTTCCTGCTGCTCTGAGGTGCCCTATGTTCTTCACTGTCTTCCTGGCTCTAAGCCTGCTCTTAGAGTCTGTCACTGTGCACAGGAGCTCTACAGCTAGCTTCTCAAGACCCACAGCCCACGGCTCTTTGTTCCTTTTGTCCTTAGGCCACATGGGTGAGTCTGCCTGGCACAGGTGAGGGACTCTCAGAGGACTGTCCTGCGCCCGTGCCTTGCATGTGTTAACCATTTCTGCCTCTTAGTTATTCCCATTATTTATCTGACTGGTTATCCCTCATATTAGCAAGATTTAAAAAATGACCAATTACATTCACTAAATTACCTCATGTCCCGCTCTACCATAACAGAAATTGAACACATGTACCCTGTCATTTGAGCTGTTTGCTGACATCTCTACAAGTAAAAACCAACACTGAGTTCATGCTAGGAGAATCCAAACATTTAGGGCATTTAGGGGCTGGAACAATGGTAGTACAGTGTGTAGGGAGCTTGCCTTGGACTTTGGTATTTGCAAATTTTAAGATCTAATTGCAGTTTCTTTGTAGAGAACATTGATTTTTTTTAAAAGTGAAAACAGATTTCATTATGGAGGTTTCAAGATGGGAAGGAGGAGGAAAAGTGAGAGTAGCACGCTCAAGGGAGAACACGGTCTGCTCCAAAGGCAGAGAGCTGAGAACATTGATTATTTAATATGAAAATATTTATATTTGTAACTCTTTCGAGTGAAACACTGATTTTACTAGAGCAAAACTACTTGTTTAAAAATCCCATGATTTGGATCCGATAGCAGTGGTTGACAAAATCTACACATTTCAAACGGACTGATCTTATACAGAAGAGCTAGCCTTGAAGTGGTTCCTTTACCTGTTTGCTGTGGGCCAAGCATTGAATATTTCAGTTAAAACACTCATTCACTGACTGGCTTGCCATTACCGGAAAACAAAGGCAGTGCTTGTTTTTATTCCTTTTTGAATGATCTCAGCCAAGAAGAAAGTTGAGTTTATCAGAAGTAGTAACACATTAAAATATTGTGATTTGTAAAGGAAGTATAATTTTGCTAAATGATGCCTTTATGATTTCAATGAAAATAATGGCCCCAAAGCAAGAACATGCAAACCTTAAATAGGTGTAATGGAAGTCAAAGAAAGAAAATATCAAACTGACTTCATTGTAATATAAATGTCCAGTAATAGCTTAAGTTATGGTATAAATTCCATGCTTTGTGATTATCTCTTAGAAGTATTATATATCTGATTCTGAACCCCAGGGGTCTATTTTTCTAAAAAGTAAATTTTTTTGGTTCAACGACTTCAAGAAAAATCAAACTAAAATACTAGAATCCTCAGACTAAGTTTCTAAATGGTTTCCAGGAAAGATTTTATATATATAAAAATATATATAATATATATAAAATATTTCCTGAAGCCTCTTCAACAAGTGGTGTTGGGAAAAACTGGGCAGCGACATGTAAAAAAAATGAATTTGGACCTGTGTCTAACACCATGCACAAAAATCAGATCAAAATGGATTAAAGGTCTTAATATCAGACTTGAATCCATAAAGTACATTGAAGAAAATATAGGAAAAACCCTCCACGACATTGAAGTTAAAGGCATCTTCAAAGGTGAAACATCACTAACAAAGCAACTAGAAGAAAGGATAAACATATGGGACTACATGAAACTAAAAAGCTTCTGCACCTCAAAAGAAACAGTGACTAAGATACAAAAGCAGTCCATAGGAATGGGAAAGAATATTCACCCAATACCCATCTGATAAGGGGTTAATATCCAGGATATATCAGGCACTGGTAGAACTTTTACAAGAAGAAAACAAACAACCCCATCAAAAAATGGGGAGAAGAAATGAACAGAAACTTCAGCAAGGAAGAAATTCGAATGGCCAAAAAAACATATGAAAAAAATGCTCATCATCACTAATCATCAGAGAGATGCAAATCAAAACAACAATGAGATACCACTTTTCACCACAGAGACTGGCACATATTCAAAAGAGCAAGAACAACAAGTGCTGGCGTGGATGTGGGGAAAAGGGGACACTCATCCATTGTTGGTGGGAATGCCGGCTGGTACAGCCTTTCTGGAAAACAATATGGACTTTCCTCCAAAGACTAGAAATTGAACTCCCATTTGACCCAGCCATACCACTCCTAGGAATCTACTCTGGGAAACCAAAAATACGCAGTGGAAACACCATCCCTACTTTTATGTTCATAGCAGCATTATTCACAATTGCCAGAATCTGGAAGCAACCAGAGTGCCCGAAAATCGATGACTGGATAAAGAAGCTTTGGTACATCTACACAATGGAATACTATGCAGCTGTTAGGAAAAATGAAGTTATAAAATTTGCCTATAAATGGATGGACATGGAGAAGATTATGTTGAGTGAAATTAGCCAGAAGGAGAGAGACAGATACAGAATGACTGCATTTATTTGCATGGCATAAATATATATGTTACATATTATGATACCAATATCCAAGGTCAAGTGAAACATATATCAGGAGGTCTTGTCAAAGGTTGAAATTATCCCAAACGTGTGGGAGTCAGAGGTTAGGTAAGACAGAAAATGGAACAGGGTGCTAATAATTGTCGAGGGTACTAGTGCCAACCTGGAACTGAGCATTAAATAGAGGCAGGGGGATACACATGACAACCTTTTAATGTATGTTCTGTAATCCATAGTCTGGAGGGGAAGGAAAAGAGAAAGGGAGAGAAAGGGAAAGAAATAAAGAACCTGCCATGGAGGTGGGCTGGGGAAGGGGGAGGGAACCGGGGATGTTGGTGGTGGGAGATAGGCACTGGTGGCGGGATGGGTGCTGGAACACTGTATGACCAAAACCCAAACATGAACTTTTTAATTGTATATCTTTTTATTTGTATATCTCACGGTGGTATAATAAAATACTTAAAAAAATATTTCCTGAAACCATACATATATTATAAATATATAATATATTATATGTAAATATATTATATATATTATATAAATATGTATATAATATATATTATATATATAATATATATATTTTTTGCTTTTTGGTTCATACCCGGTGATGCTCAGGGGCTACTCCTAGCTCTTTGCTCAGGTATTACTCCTGGTGGTGCTCGGGAACCATATGGGATGCTAGGAATCTAACCCAGGTCAGCTGCGTGCAAGGCAAATGCCTTACCTGCTGGACTATCGCTCCAGCCCAGATTATAGTTTCTTAAATATCAGAAACCATAGCAGTGTCGTGTTCCTATTATGTAGGAAGCACCTCAGTGAATTCAGAATAAATATATTTTTGAAGCTCTCTTTAAAATAATTCTAGAGGTTGAGAAAATTGGTAGTCCAAGGGTTAAGGCACTTCCTAGAATCCTGCTGACCCTGGTTTGATTCCCTGGCACCATGGACAGTCCCCAAGTATCACTAGGGATCACTCATGAGAACAGAAATAGTCCCTTAGCACTGCTGGGTAGGTATGGCCAAAGTCTCTCTAAATAAGTAAATAAGCAGCAAAATGCAACAATTTTAATAAATTCTAAGGGTGTTAGTACCTAAGATATTGTATAATATCCCTTTAGATGTTATATTCTAAGTAAATAATAATTTATTGAGTTATGTAAGTTATATTTATTCTTATCAAAGCATACCAACATTAGTTTACATGGGGAATCTGTGTTTTAGGAAATAGCTTGATTTAGCCTCCAAGGTTCACTCAAGCCCTGGGAGTAGGGATCCCACTGAGACTTCAAACACAAAACTCACTTTTTAATTTTCACTTGACTTTTCAATTCTCACCTTTGTGCTACAGGCAATTGATTTTTCTCCAAAACCCTGAGGGGGATGTGTCCTTGACATGAGAAATGTAGGGAGGGAGCTCCAGAGAATGTTCCTCTGTAAGTTCAGCCCTGTGAGCCAAGCACATTCATGGGAGGTTGTCCAGCTCTACTTCTCTTTACCTTCATCTTCCGGCTTGCATCCATTGAAAGTGTGGAGAGTTCTGCCCAGTCACTCTGAATTACCTTGCATCAATTCCAGGATGATTTAGAAGTGGAGCATCTTGACACTGGTTCCTATTCAGAGGTTAATGTGCAATAGGTGGAAAACATGTGAGCCAACAATTTTGCAATTTTTGACAAATTTTGACTTTCCATAGTTTCCTTATTTATAAAATGTGTACAATAGTTGGTTTCCTCTAGCCTTTCAAAAGGTCAGATCATCGCTGGAGTGATAGCCCAGTGGGTAGAGCATTTGCCTTGCACGTGGCCGGCCCATGCCGTCCCGGTTCGATCCCTGGCATCCCATATGGTCCCCGAGCACTGCCAGGAGTAATTCCTGAGTGCAGAGCCAGGAGAAACCCCTGAGCATTTCTAGGTGTGACCCAAAAAAGAAAAAAAAAGGGTCAGATCATAACTAAAGATTGATCGATCAACTGTATGTGTATGTTTGTGTGTGTGTACGCATGTGCACACATACTGCGTGTGGTGGCCACCAATTGTTTGCAGTTAACTTGTCTATGTGAAACACTGAAATGTTAGATAGAACCAAGTTGGAATCAAAAAATAGATTGTTAAGCCAGGGATATGCAATGTGTTCTAAACTGAGTGTTGAGCATGAGGAAAAATTGACGTGTTTGATCTAAATCTTATGGTAAAAAGTTAAAAGATCTAATTGTAAAACCTTTTTAAGGGTTCCTGATGCCTGAAATTCTCTCAGCTCCAGAATCTGTGCTGTTTAGAAAAGATGGGAGCTAAAGCCAGAGTCAGAAAAAGATACAAACTTTGTGAGATAGTGCAGAGCTTTTACCTTATAAGCCATAGTCAAATTCTAATAAGAAATTAGGCCATTTTGAAAATAACTAAGGTAAAAGAACTATCTGCAATTAAGTCAAGGAAGGTCTTTTTTTTTTTTTTTTTTGCTTTTGGGGTCACACCCGGCAATGCTCAGGGGTTCTCCTGGCTCTGCACTCAGGAATTACTCCTGGCAGTGCTCGGGGGACCATATGGGATGCCGGGGATCGAACCCAGGCCGGCACAGGCCAGCCACATGCAAGGCATATGCCCTACCCGCTCTTGTTTTTCACAGAAAATTGGTAGTTCAAATGTTTTCTTATGCTGGCATTTCAAAAGGGATGTCTGCAATGGATTATTAGAATATCTGGTCTAAGAAAATCCTGAGTTGAAATCTAAAGTTTAGAACTTTTATCCTACCAGTGTTTTATTTGATCTCTTGAGACTTCTGGTAATGTAAATTTCTAGAATGAATTAGCAAAGAGTTAATAATGAGGTTATCTCAAGACTCAGCCAGATAGTCTGAAGCCACAGCATTGTGCCTTGGTAAAAGTTTTAAAGATATCAGGCTTTCCAGGTGGAATCCCAGAGCCTCAGGGCTGGAGAAAAAAGTGAGCCACTTCAACATTCAAGCAGCTAGGAATGCACCTTTGAATTTAGTGACTTCTGAACAAGGAGAATTGGATAAAAAAAAATGTGGGAAATCAGTTTGTATCTTTTTCAGACTTTGTTGCTAATCTTCCCAGTATGTGCTATTAATGAGATAGCCTAATAATATATGTGAGCTTTGTCACCAGGTATCAACCTAATCTTGAATTTGAGAGCTTTATTCACAAGTGTGAAGTCATTACTGTTTCTTGGTAGTAATCTTTTGAGTACAGGTCTTAATGATTTTAAGTAGGTCCAACAGCAAATTGGTATATTGCACTTCATTGTGAGTAAAGTGAAATATATGCTTTTCTATTTGCACCTTCAGCACACTTTTGATGTTTCATGGAACTGTGTTGGTTTGCATAAACTCAGACAAAATATTTCCTCTCTGTAATAGGGCCTAGCCCTCATGCAGACAGGAAAGCCAGTTATGGGACCCCAAGGCCCTCTTATAGGGAAAACAGGAATCAAAGGGTTTGGTCTATGTGACAGGAGCAGGTAGTTATAACAGGTACAGTTATAAGTACCCTATAAACCTCAGGGAGACCCTAGAAGCAGGCCAGCTCAAGGAAGAACAAAAATCATCTCTGCTGTGAAGAGCGAGGAATCTGCAAATCTGGTAACTGACAACTGCCTGGGCCATGCAACAAGGAAGGCTGCTGCAGTAGGGAATGGCTTTAACCCCAAAGAGGGATGTGGTCACTCTCTGCTCAACCCAGTGAAAGAGGCCCGAGGCCACCTGTAGCTTATCATGGAACCTGATTTTCATGTTCTGGCCAAGCCTGGGGTAGCTCTGACATGACAGGTAAAGACATTAAAATGCCATCATTGGTGTTTTCCTGTCTCAGCCAATCCCCAGGTCTTCTTAGCAGTAACGGGGTACCCAAAGTGGAGAGTTCTCCAGTCTTGCTGTGTTTATGCAAAAGAACAAGCCAGATTTATTAAGTCATTTGGCAAATTAAAGTGAAGGTGGAAAGAAAACCATATTTCTATAATTTTTGTAAAGATCAGATTCTAGCTCTACAAAAGGTAATTGAATAAATGTATCTAAATAGGCTTGATTTAAAAGGTACGCCTTGGGTAATCCAGATAGAACTTGTTTTACTGACCATAGGTAATCAGCCTAGTCTAAAAAGAGAACTCAAGTTATACATGCTGTTATCAGTCTGACCAGGAACATCAGCAAAAAGGCAAACATGCTCTTAAGTCTACTTAAAAACTTCAAGTTAGCATCCAAATTGGTAGAGTGTTCATTCTTAGCTCCATGAGAACACATAGTCATTTGAAGAGAGTAAGGATTTTCACAATAAGGATTCAAGATGCTCGAGCTGAGAGCCTCTCGGAGTATACCATCTACACGGCAGAGCCTGGTAAGCTACCCGAGTTTTATTTGATATGCCAAAAACCAGTAACCATTATGGACCTCATTCCCATGACCTGAAGGAATGGTTTGAGGCTCTTCCTGTCCCTGGAGCAAGCAAATGCCCTTGGACTACACTTGCTTGCGACAGGACATATGGAGATGTTACTGGTACCCAGAGCAAATGGATGAACAACAGGAAGACAAGTGACAAGTGACAAGTACAATAGTTAGTACCTCCAGGATTCCTGTGAAATTTCGATAGCATAATATAGTGAGGGACCTGTATAGTATCTGATATGTAGCAAATGCTTAATAAGTGGACACTATTATAATTTTCATTGTCTCCCTTATGCTCTGTCGATACAGTATCTATCAGTTTCATAGAAAGAAGACACTGCCAAGAAACCTCACAAATATCATTTTTATTCTACCACCAGTATTTTTGCTTCTTTGGTATAATTATGCATTCACTTTGATTCATCTTTAGGGGTATATTATGCGGGAGATAGTCCCGCTAGAAGGAGAACGTGGTAGAAGTGCTCAAATCAAGACAAAGAATTTGGATAAGAACAGACATGATTGGATCATAGATACAGTGGGTCGGCACTTGCCATACACAGTTGACCGTGTTCTATCCCCAGCACACATAGTGTCCCACACCCAGGACTGTCAGGAATGGTCCCTGAGCACAGGACAGTAAGAGGCCCTGAGCACCCCCAAAACAAACAGAAATTGAACAATGATTGAATATATTACTTCAGTTTGACCTTGAGAGGAATAAAGCTGAATTGTAATAAGAAAACTGAAACAAGACACACACACCTCATAACTGATGCTTAGTTCTGTTTGACCCTAGGCTCTTACTAAGGCGAGTGACAAATGGAATCTATGATCAGGTCAGTTCATCTTGATAGACTCTCCAATGGTTAACATTAAGCAAGGAGCTTCCCTGGGGTGAGAGTGGGATCAGGGCCACAATGAGACCTCTGACTCTTACCGGCTCAGAAACTATCAAAAAGCCCTAAGCAAGAGGTGGGTTGGGATTGAGCTGAGAGCAGGAAATGAGATATACAAGCAAAACACTGAAGACAGGGACAATTTAGTACTTTACCTTTTGGTTGAGGATGGAGAAGCTAGGTTCTTTTCCCCAGGACCAAATGAAACTGACTCCTACCTTTTCACATGATGGCACCCCAGATGCAGGAGGAGACACGCTTGACTGTGGCCATGTAGTGAAGGCCATTCCCGTTGTTCCTCTAGGACATGTGCACAGATCTGAACTTGATGGATAATTCCAGTCACTCAGAAACCCCTATCCTAGGAACTTCCTTTTGCTTCACATGAGGCAATGTGAAATGATGCTCAATGTACAAGGCAGATCACATTCTTGTCCTCAAACAGAATCCTTATATAAAAGCACACATTTGGAGTTAACAAACTAAGCATCAAAGCTTCAAGTTTCAGACTGAACAGAGCCATGTTCTAAAATCAGGGGCAGAAGGACCTTCTCTCTGGATTTGAAACAGATTCTGTATGACCAAGAAAGCAACCATCTGTGCCTGGCATGATGCTGCCTCTTTTTCAGATGGCTATAAAGACACAGACATGTGTTGCTCTGTGCCAGGCTCAGGATGGCTGGTACAGGCCAGCTGCCCCCTGTGTATGTGTTTGATTCTGAAGACCCTCAGATTTCTCTAGTGTCTCCTGATCTGCTCTGCCTGTGCCTCACTGTAATTTGAATTCTGCCTCTCTTGCTAACTCTGTGCACTGGAGCAAGTTATTGAATCTCCTTCAGTTCCAGTTTCTCTCCTGTAAATTGGAAGCAATGATAATCACTTGAGAAAGTTGTGAGAATTAAATATTAATGTTTTCAAAGTGCTTCACCTATCTACACACTTAAGTGCATGGCATTTTTTAAAATGATCTATGGAAAACAAATGGTGAAACCCCATGCCCAACTTGCCTAACACACAGATTGCTGAGATGAATGTACAGGGGAAAATCAGCCTAAAGCATGCTACAAATGTTACTTCTGCCAGCCCTGAGGCAGTCCATTAGTGTGGGTTGTAGTGGCTCTGCAGTATTCAGGATGGAAACATTAAGAAGAGCGTAGTTCTTTATGCAGTTGGCAGCTTTTCCCATTTGGGAATCCCTGACTAGTCAGTGTACACAAATTCTCCCAAGGTCTCCCACAGAACAGCACTTTTTAGATTATGGAAACTGTTAAGCTTTTTTATTTTAAAGCCGCCACTAAAGGCTGGTGATTAATAATTAAAGGACGTTGTATTAGAATAAATAGATTTTTGAGGTCTTTGTGGTCTAGGCTTTCTTCCAATATAATTTAATAGCTGATGCGATGGAATATTGTAGAACTAAAAGGTCTTCTGCATTTTTGACTTAAGGAGATGTGTTCAAAGTATCTCTGGACTTGAGTATAAATACAACAGGTTTCTGTAGTTTGGAGACAGAGAGTCTGACCTCGAAGGACTCCTTTTTCTTTCCAAATGGCAAGTACAGCTCAGTCATTTCTAACTTATTTTATACAGAGTGCCCCAAATTGTAAAATTTGTCCTAGAATTCGAGGAAAATTTCTTTTTCAAACCTTTCAAAATTGTTGAATTTCCCAGATAATCATCCCTATAATGGCAATTAGCGCACCTTTTTACAGTGTGACATTCTAAGAACATGTCCCTTTACCTGTTTTTATCTGCAACAAATATTAAACTAGTTATTCTGGCCTTGAATTAAATAAAGCAGATTAAGGATTGTAAAGACTTCTGCCAAGAAAATTTTCTTCCCAGTTTTGACTGCTTTTTTTCTCTCCTCAAGTAGGCTTAAAACTCACTGTTGCATAGACTGTGCCTTTGAATATGTTTGCCATCAACATGTTCACAGCCTAACAATTCCTTGCATACAACCCGGGACCAGGGTTGGAGAGATATACAATCCCGTTTGATCCTTGGCACCCCAAACACCACCAGAAATTAGTCCTGAGCATGGTCAAGTATGGAATAAAAATCAACAACTCTCCCCCAAAACAAAACAAAACAAAACAATGCAGGATCAATAAGTGGTTTTTGAGTGAATTTATTTAATTGTTTGGACAATGTCATTTATTCTGGAATATTATCAGATGAAAACTTCTCTTCAGAATTTGGTTTGTTCTCTAAAAGCTTGGAAGGTGTTTTCTTTCTTTCTGGCAAAATAAAATCTGCTTGTCCTGGGGAGAGCTTAGGAAATGTAAAATTGATGTACTTCTGAAATGCCTCTCTTGTCTCCTGCAGTTCCTCCTCCAGGAAATCTTTCCAGCTTGTCATGACTCCCAGCTGCTTTTCTGTAGTCAGCAGCTCCTCCTGAGTGCTGACCAGTTTATCCATGACATTTCCCAGTGAGACCTGATGTGATTTCTCTGCTTTTTGAAGCACCTTCTGGACCTCTTCTTGATTCTTCCCTCTGAGCTATGCAATAGTAGACATTCATTTCATGTTCTTTTTTGCTTTACGAGCTGACTTATGCTTGTCTGGTCCTTGACTCCTATATTAGCCATCAAAAGTGCTTCCATGGCTTTACTACAAAAGATAATGTGAAATCAGGATAAAAGGAAATCATAAACACATCAGCCACATAAAACAAAAGGGTGTTGTTTTTTAACCCCAGATGTTAGGAGACATTAGTGTGTTGACTCAGGGATGAGGGAATATTTTCTGCCACAACACACTTAGATGTTTGTAGCATCATCTGTAGGCCATCCAGTATAGGAAGACGACCCTGAGAGCCAAGGAGAAGAGTCTGTGTCTGTGTTCTCATGTATCAGTGTGGAACACAGAATTTTGTGGGCCTTATGCAATCTGTACGCCTCATGGTAGATGAATCACACATCAAAGAGAAGATGATAGAGACAAGCTTTGGATTGCATTTGCTCTTAACAATCAAAAGTTTCACACAGTAGGTTCAACCACCTCCCTGCTCTCAGTGTTTAATGTAATTTTAGGAACCTGAATCTACTGTGGCGAGAAAAATATGAAACGAGAGAGCTTCAAAATAGAAAAGTAGGGGAAGCCGGAGAGGTTGGCTACAGGTTAATCTCCTGCATCACATATGGTCACTGGAGCACCATCAGGAATACAGGAGTGATCCCTGAGCACAGAGCCAGGAATAAATCCTGAGAATAGTCGGTGTGGCCCCAAACTCTAAAGTAAAAATAAAAAAGAGGACTTAATGGCAGATTTTTTTAAACCAATAGATTGTCTATATAGCAATCCATCACCTTACTAGCCAGAAGGAAAACCTTGGTGCTTACAAGTTAGCTTAACCCTAATCTTGATTTTATGATCAATGCTCCCTCTGTGACAAGGGCCTCAAACTTCTTCCTATGCCTTTTCGCTCTTGAAATCATCAAGGAATTTAGTAAACTTTTACTTATGTGGATTATATAGTGTGTCAACAATAATATTAGAAATTAAAAGTGAAATTTTAATAAATTTGTGTAGACTATCAATAAAACCATTAAGTATTAGCATTAAAATTATATTTTATAAAAACAGTTCAAAATGAATCATTTTGGTGATTAACGTAGTGTGATTTTATATTTTCTCACAAGGTTAAGATTTTTTCAAAACTCTTCAATTGCTTAACAAAAAAAAATCTAGCTATATTTTTCCTATTGTTTCTTTTGTTTTGAGATCACATTTGTTTTTGCTTTTTTTAATTCTTTTATTATACTACTGTGCGATATACAATTAAAAAGATGTTCATGATTGGGTTTCAGTCATACATTTTCCAGCACCCATCCCTCCACCAGTGCCCTATTCCCACCACCAATGTCCCCAAATTCCCTCCCCCCCTCTTCCAGCCTTCCTCTATAGCAGACACTATTCTTTTGTCTGTCTGTCTGTCTGTCTGTCTGTCTGTCTGTCTGTCTGTCTGTCTGTCTGTCTATCTGTCTGTCTGTCTGTCTCCCTTAGGGATTATCATGTGAATTCCTTTGGATCACATTTGTTTGAAAGCCCCCAAAATGCCACTACAAACACAAGACAATGAAAATAAAAAGATAAATAACATTTTTATATAATTAACAAAACAAATAGCTTTGCCCTCATGTAGATCCTGCAAGGACCTCAGGGACTCTGAGGGTTCCTGAGATCATACTTTGAGAGCCACTGCTGCATGACTTCAGAGTCAAGCACACAGTTATAAGGAAGTAATAATGGTGACTGGGTGCAGTATTGCCCTCTCTGTGCCAGGCAGCTCCGTCAGCAGTATATATGGAACCCAATGCTTCCTCAAAAACAATTCTTCGTGGTGGTTTTATTATTTTGCCTAATTTACTGATGAGGAAACTGAGGACCTGGGGGTCAAGCAACTTGTTCAATTTCAGTCAATTAGTAAAAATCACAAAACCAGGGCGGAGCAATAGCCCAGCGGGTAGGGCGTTTGCCTTGCACGCGGCTGGCCTGTGCCCGGCCTGGGTTCGATTCCCGGCATCCCATATGGTTCCCGAGCACCGCCAGGAGTAAATCCTGAGTGCAGAGCCAGGAGAAACCCCTGAGCATTGCGGGTGTGACCCAAAAAGAAAAAAAAAATCACAAAACCAGAACCCAGGCAACCTGGGGCAAAAATGCTTAGTCCCTGTGACCCACTCCTGTAGTCATTCCTTGGTCTGAACAGAAGGTCTAAGTACTTGGGGATTAAAGGAAGAACACTGTAGGAGCTGGAGGCGATAGCACAGCGGGTAAAGCCTTTGCCTTGCACGCGGCAGACCCGGGTTGGCTCATTGGCATCCCTGAGCACCGCCAGGAGTAATTCCTGAGCGGAAGAGTCAGGAGTAACTCCTGAGTGTCACTGGGTGTGACCCCAAAAAGAAAAAAATAAATATAAGTAAATAATAAAAATTAATTAAATTGGGCCAGAGCGATAGCCCAGCGGGAAGGGTGTTTGCCTTGCATGCGGCCGGCCTGTGCCGGCCGGGGTTCGATCCCGGCGTCCCATATGGTCCCCCGAGCACCGCCAGGAGTGATTCCTGAGTGCAGAGCTAGGAGTAACCCCTGAGCGTCGCCGGGTGTGACCCCCCAAAAAAAAAAGCAAAAAAAAAAAAAAAAAAAGGCGACGGGCGTTAGCCCAGCGGGTAGGGCGTTTGCTTTGCCGCCGCCGGCCTGTGCCGGCCTGGGTTCGATCCCCGGCATCCCATATGGTCCCCGAGCACCGCCAGGAGTAATTCCTGAGTGCAGAGCCAGGAGTGGCCCCTGAGCATTGCCGGGTGTGACCCAAAAAAAATTAATTAAATTAAAATTGAAAAAGGAAGAACATTGTAAATGTTGGATTTAAAATTTTATGATTATTAATAAAAATTATCAAATGTTGCTGCTTTTCTTAGCTACTTTGCTCTTTCCAAGACTTGTCTCCTGATCTATGTTCTACATTCTGACCTGCCAAATACAGTTCTTTCATTGTCTATAAGTCTTTCTTTACACTTGACTTTCAAACCTGACAATGCCCCCAAGAGTGAGGCATAAATCCCCAGGGTCCCTTGCTTCTCTAACTGATATGCTACTTCTGTCTTCCCACCAAGTAGGCCACACCCATCATGAAGATGAGGATTAATGTTTATCAAGTACTGAGTTCCAGGGACTATACTATGCTCTTTACATTTTCACATGAACCCATTCAAGCTATTTATCACCTCTTATTATTCCCATGTAATGTGTGAAGGAGGTTGAAATTTAGATTTAATACCACACAATAAAGCAAGTAGAAGAGTTCCTGCCCATAGCCATTCCTTCAATGCTGTAAATATGACCATAAATTTTTTATTAGGAGGGCAACACAGTGAAAGTAACTTTTTTAGAATTGTTGTTCTGGAAATCGTGGGTAAATAAAATCTTTGTGGGAGTTGAAATACTAGTTAGTATTAGGCTTATTCTGGAGCCAAGTTAGAATTTTTAATGAGGTTACAACTGACAAGTGCCGGGGACCGTGGGGTCAGTGGTGGTTGATGTTCAGGGATTAACAGGACTACATTGACAAGAACTGGGGAGCCTGAAGAAATGAAGCGTTGTTGGGGACCAGAGCGATAGCCTAGCGGGTAGGGCATTTGCCTTGCACGCGGGTCGGCCTGTGCCGGCCCTGGTTCGATCCCCGGCATCCCATATGGTCCCCGAGCACCGCCAGGAGTAATTCCTGAGTGCAGAGCCAGGAGAAACCCCTGAGCATCGCCGGGTGTGACCCAAAAAAGCAAAAAAAAAAAAAAAAGAGAAAATGAAGCGTTGGGGACTAAGCACTGCGCATGCTAGGCACGTGCCTCCCCTTGAGCTATCTCTCTAGCCCCAGGCAGAATATTTTGTAATAGTGTCAGTATGTAGCCATAAGGGCCTGAACTAATGATGAAAGAGGAAAAGATACGATATGAAGAGGGAGAGAAAGGAACAAATCCAACAGTTATTAATGGGGCCAGGATTCTGACTGCTCGGATGGGGTGGGGATGGGGGATGCAGAAAAAAAAGACGTTAAAAACAACTTCTGAATCTCAACCTAAGTCAGCAAAGAACAGAGACGTCATTCACACATAGACGTGATCCCGTGGACAGTATTGGGACTGTGCATACACACGTGTCCTGAGATTTAGTCTGATGTTCTAGAAAGCCATCAGGACAGAGGTCAGATTCAGAAGGTGGTGCCCCCGGGACCCTGGTGCTTAGATCAGAAGGGACAGGAAGGATGCGTCTTTGAAACAGTCCCAAATCCCCAAGGAGGAAGTTGTTCCTTCTCCAGTCACAGTTCCCACTCCAGCGCAGCCTCCTTCTCCAGAGCTGTCCCAAACAGGGGCAGCCTCTGTCAGGCCGGCCTGGCTTCAGCCTGGTCCCCAGAGTGGGAGCTCTGTGAGGCCAACCAGAGGACTCCACAGCACAGATCTCAGAAGCTGCTCAAATAAGTGCATCTTGGACAACTTCAGCTTCGATGCTCTGTGATCGCTCCATTTATAAGCCCTCCTCTCAAAATTTGTTCTTGCTAAAAGATCTCCCTTTCTATCTTCTCCCATTCTACTGTAAGGGCCTGAATTTTTTTGTTTGTTTTTTAGGGCACACCCAGCAGGGGTTACTCCTGGCACTGCACTCAGGGGTGACTCCTGGTGGGTGTGGAGGGGCTATATGGGATGCTGGGTCAAACCCAAACCTTGGTTGGCTGAATGCAAGGCAAGCACCTCAACAACTATACTATCTCTCCAGCCCAAGGGCCTCCATTTTGCCTCCTCTGTGATTCACTCCTTTCAGTAAAGGAGGTGTCTCTGATCTTTATTCTGATTATAATTTTGAAGTTGTGGCCAGGAGGAAGTAGGCCCAGATGAAGGTGTGGGGAAAGATGGTCTAGATGCCCATTCATTTTTGTATCTTCCCTGCTGGGTGTGCTATATATAAAATAGGCACCCCATAAACATGTGGATGAATGGGCAGGTAACATAGATGTATTTCTCATCAATATATTTTTTTTTGTGATCAGTAACCCAAAATGTAAAACATTTAAATTAGAGTTTTATTAAAACCTAAAAGAATTAATGTCTGAAATTAGCATTGGCAAAATATTCACCATTACAAAAAAGTTGATGGGGCAGGAGAGATAGTACAGCAACAGGGGGACCTGCTTTGCATGGTGGCTGACCCGGTGCAACCCCTGGCACCCCATATGGTCCCCCAAGGCTCATCAGGAGTAAGTCCTCAGTGTAGAGCGAGGACTTACCTCTGAGCATTGTTGGGTGTGGGACCCACCACCTCCCCCAACAGACCCACAAACAAAAGAAAAAGAAAAAAGTCTATTTCTGTAGACTTTTTTTTCTACACTGTCTGTATCACTGTATCAGTGTCTTCCCATTGTTCATCGATTTGCTCTAGTGGGCACTAGTAACATCTCCATTAGTCCTATCACAAGCAAGTGTAACCCAAGGGCATCTGCTTGCTCCAGGGACAGGAGGAGCCCGAAACCATTCTTCAGGTCATGGAACTGAGGTCCATAATTATTACTAGTTTTTGGCATAACAAGTAAATAAAACATGGGTAGCTTGCCAGGCTTTGCCGTGTAGGTGGTATAGTCTCAGTAGAAGGCTCTCATCTTGAGCATTTACTGAAATGCTCAAAATTTATTTGGGGAAATTGAAAAACTAGCAATTGACAATAGTATCTAAAGTGCTAAGACTAAAACAAATAAAGTGCTCTAATAACTACTAACAGGAACCACTAGAAAGAAGAAAACATTTCAACCAAATTTCTCAAAGATGAAAATCAAGCAGTGTGATAAAAAGCTGGGCAGAAAGCTAAACAGCTGCTGATTTTTTTTTGTTCTCAAAGTATCAAATAATAGCTGATAGCAGGCCATTTCTTCAAACCTTAAATTCACCAATTCAAAAAAAAAACCTTTTTCTTGAGATTTAAGGTGTTCAATATCTTAAGATTAAACTGTCAACAACAAAAGAGTCTAAGTGGGACCAGTGAGAAACTCCCGGGGCGGGAGTGTACACTAAGTGGGAGAAGGCCCAAGTCTGATTCCTCAGACCGTGTGGCACCAGAGGGGCCAGTGAGAAACTCACGGGGCAGGAGTGTACACTAAGTGGGAGAAGGCCCAAGTCTGATTCCTCAGACCGAGTGGCACCAGAGCACCAGGCTCAGTACAGTCCCTTGAGCACCACCAAGCAAAGCCCTCAAAGCAACAAAACCACTAAACGGCCCACTAACAAAACCAGTGAGATTTGGTGGTAATGGAACAGAAATTAGAAGATACCAAATTCTGAAAGACCAGTAATTTTTATTAACATATTAACATTTCATGTTAACATATTAACATTTTTCTACAATGTTTTTGATTTGTACAAGTTAGTTTATCCTTTCATTTTTTCTTAGAAAAAGATCACCTAGATATCACAAAAACTGGATAGGAAGAACAAGCTTTTACTAGTACTTTTTTAGTGCTTTCTTCCCTTCTCAAACAAAAAACTTAGCCAATGCGTCTCTCTCGATGCTGAGGGAAACTGAGTGAGGGTGGCAGCATGTTTTTGATCACTACTAGGAGCAGCTGACAGGAGAGGTGCTCAGGATAGGCGTCCCCCACTTCCACCAGCAGTTCAGTTCCTATCCTTGCAGCCCTCCAGAGACGGCCCCTGTCCCCTGCGTGGAATCCAGTACAGGGGACAGCGAAGTTCTCCTCAAAGACCTCCAAAACCCCCCTATGACCTGAAGCGATGTCTAGGATTCTTTTTTGTCACTGCTCTTCCATCTCTAACGTTATGACACTATGATCCTGGGACTTTGCATATCACCAATTAAGGCACTCTGGGCCAGAAATGCAACTGTTTTCAGAATAACTGTAGTGTGTGTCCAATACATTAATACACCTCGGTTTGAGATTTTATAAAATTGGTTCCCAGGGAATAAAAAGACGATTGTTAAATAAAAAATATGGTCTAACATAAAATCATCCAATCTTCACTATTCACTAGGCTTTTGAAGAAAAGTAAACCACGGAAGACTCACACCAGCAATTGCTGAGTCTTTGTTCCCTCAGCACCTTCTCAGCAGCTTCTCACTGTTTCCAGGCAGCGGCTAGAGTGACACAAGATATATTTCTCACGGGCTTTAAGATAAATATCAGTGAGTCTTCCTTCTCTCCTATTAAATGAACTTTTCATTTTCCCCATGTTTGTTGATAAGAGCACACTTTTAAATCTCCTTTCTATGTTCATAAATAAAAAAAAAATAAACCATGGGGCTGGAGTGATAGCACAGCTGGTAGGGCATTTGCCTTGCATGCGGCTGACCCGGTTCAATCCCCAGCATCCCATATGGTCCCGGAGCACAGCCAGGGAGTAATTCCTGAGTGCAGAGCCAGGAGTAACCCCCCTGAGCATCGCCAGGTGTGACCCAGAAAGCAAAATGAATGAATAAACCCTGGATCTTGACAGGCAATTGCTAAATTATGAAGGCATTTGTCCTCAACATTTATTTATACATCAAGTATTTATAAGATTATAGCAGATCCATTGCCTGGTGAGCCCATTAATAAACTATTAATCCATTTTTATTTAATCTACAGATATATTGAGCATTGTGGTGGTGGGGAGAGTGGGTTACACACAGTGGTGCTCAGAATTTACTCCAGGCTCTGGGTTCAGCGTCATTCCTGGCATTGTTGAGGAACATACTTGGTGCCAGCCACTTACACAGCAAGCACCTTAATCTTTGTACTCTACTATCTTTTCAACCCAAGTTTGAATCAGATATAGCCATGGTAAGATTTTTTTTTTGGGGGTGGGAGGCACAAACAACTTGCTCGGGGCTTATTCCAGGCTCTGGGCTCACTCTTATAGGTCTCAGGGGACCATATGAGGGTTCCAGGGATCAAACCTGGGTTGGTGTATGCACGGCAAGTGCCATACCTCCTTTACTAGCTCTTGGGGTTCAGTCATTCTGTTTATAACAAAAATACTTGCTGATCTTTCTTCTTTCTTTCTTTCTTTCTTTCTTTCTTTCTTTCTTTCTTTCTTTCTTTCTTTCTTTTCTTTCTTTCTTTCTTTCTTTCTTTCTTTCTTTCTCTCTCTCTCTCTCTCTCTCTCTCTCTCTCTCTTTCTTTCTTTCTTTCTTTCTTTCTTTCTTTCTTTCTTTCTTTCTTTCTTTCTTTCTTTCCTTTCTCCCCCTCCCTGCCTCCCCCGCTCCCTCCCTCCCTTCCTCCCTCCCTCCCTCCCTCTCTCCCTCCCTCCCTCTCTCCCTCCCTCCCTCTCTCCCTCCCTCCCTGTCTCCCTCCCTCCCTCCCTTCATTCATTCCTTCCTTCCTTCCTTCTTTCCTTCCTTCCTTCCTTCCTTCCTTCCCTTTCTCTGTCTCTGTCTCTCTCTCTTTCTTTTTTTTAATTTCTGGGTCACACTCAATGATGCTCAGGACTGACTCCTGGCTCTACACTCAAGAATTACTCCTGGTGGTGCTCAGGGGACCAGATGGGATGCTGGGGCAAGCAAACGCCCTACCCACTGTACTATGGCTCCGGCTCCCATACTTGCTGATTTTCTACCTGGGAGGCCCCTAATCTGACAGAAGGGTGGGTGAAAGTCTAAAAATGTGGCTTGGGGGCATAATGGAGCTTGGTAAGTGGTAGTTATTTCCAGGGTAGTTATTTCTTAGGTGGTCATTTATAATTATATAATTTTTTTTCTTTTTTTTGGTTTTTGGGCTATACTCAGCAATGCTCAGGGATTACTCCTGGCTCTGCACTCCTGGCAGTGTTTGAAGGACCTTATGGGATGCTGGAGATTGAACTTGGATCAGCTGCATGCAAGGCAAGTGCTCTACCTGCTGTACTACCTTTCCAGTCGATGGAATATAAATATTCTTGGCTCCTTTCCTTGGTTTCACTTTATTATTCCTTCCACTTCCCTCCCTTTGTGTTTCTCATGTCATGACCTATCATTTCAGACTCTTAAATAATGAGATCTTTTCCCTTTTCTCTAAAACCCTCCATCCAAGTCAACTTCTGCTCAATCAACATCATCACACAACCAACACATAGCTTGATTTTTCCAGGACTTTGAACTTTTCCACACTTATGTCCCTTTCTGTGGCCTTGCCCCTATGGGGCACCTGACTTCACAGTTGAGAAAATACCCTCCTCAGTGTTTTTGCTCAGGAATACATCCATAAGGCACTTGATAAGCTCCTCTGATGAAATGAGTAATTATGAAGCTCTGGCATCACCCATACTAGGACTCACACTGGGCTCTTCATATTCTTTCCATGTGAACTTTAGTGACTGATTTAGCCACTAAAACTCAGAATCTTCACCTGAAGATATGGAGCGTGACAGGACTTCCCAGGAAGGGATGTGGGCACTCAGCGAGGACCTGACAAGCACTGTGTGTTGAACAAAAGGGTGACTGTCATCAGGAATTCTACCCACAACCACAAAAATTCCTGAGAAGGCACCTCATTTTTTTGCCTAGGGCTAGAAAACATGTGAAAATATTTATAGAGATGTTTATTCATTTTTTTTTAACTTCAAGAGAAAGAATCCAATGTCATCTAGATCATTGGTTTAGAACCTAATCATCCATCCACAAAAAAAAGGTTTTCTGTGCTTAATAAAATTTGTATATATCAGTGTCCTAAGGCTTTAAATCTTAAGTGATGTTTTATCACAGTTAAATTGAAGCTCCACAGTGAATTCTGAGCAGTGCTACTTTTCTCTACATTATTTACTGCAAATACTTTAAAGATTGCTAGAGTTTCTCGGTGTCTATAAATAAGATCTGCTATGCAGCAATGAGGGCTTAACTGACTTTAGCAAATGTGAGCTGCTAATTCAATAAATATTTAAAGAATGCCTATCACATGATTTGCAGTAAAGAAAGAAAGGATGGAAGTAAAGAAGGAAGGGAGGAAGGGAGAAAGGGACAGAGGGAGGGAAGGAAGGAAGCAAAAATGTACAGGTTCTCTTCCAGGTACTTGGGACTCATCAATGAGCACAATGGACATTCTAGTTCGATATACTTAAATAACAGGTATGACTATTCGGATTTAGACACATGATTTAATACAGGGGGCAATGAAAACCTTCCTTTCAAACTTCACAGAGGAAAGGCTTGGAGGGGCCCCTGAAAGCAATAGAAGCAGGACGGAGTCAGAGATGTCAGGTATGTGCAAAGGAGGGGACATGGCAGGTGTTTGAGGGGAAAGAGACAGTAGGTGCACGGTGGATCAGGAGGCTCCTACAGGATGGTCAAATGAACTGCGGCTGGCGGTGGGGAGGTTGTTGTGTGTGCACTGGAGTTTGGGAGTTCCCACCTCAAAACCTCTGCACCTGCCTCTTCCACTGCTACAATACGTATAGCCCATGCAAGAAGGAAGCTGCCACGAACTAACCAGAGCTACAGTACTCATTCTTTCTTCTCTTTAAAATAAGAATTATACAGAGTTTACCACAGATCCTGCTCTAAACAACTGCTTTGTTTTGGGGGCTGCATCAGTGATGCTCAGGGTTATTCCTGAGCTCTGTGCTCAGGAATTATTCTTGGCAGTGCTTGGAGGACCATATGGGATATAGGGGATTGAACCTGAGTCAGTTACATGCAAGGTAAGTGCCCTTCTCACCGTGCTGTCTCTCCAGCCCCTGTCCTAAACAGTTCTGACAGCAAAGATTTTACCTATTAACTTATACACAAGTAGATTTGTTTATTAACTCAAGCAGAAAAGCAAGAGGCAAGTCCTAACACAGAGGCTTCATGTTTTTTTTCTCTTGAGCAGGTCATGTAACACCTGGAAATCCAATTTTCTCTTGTTCTAATAATTATCAGGGTTATGACTGGTGTCTTGTCATAATTAACCTAATCCATCAAATATTCATTAATAGAAAATGTCACTCAGTATCTTTTAATATGTGTCATCAAATTTATGTCAAAATTTATGTCAAAATCTATTTGATTATACATATACATAATGCTGTAAATAATGCTGTGGCTTTTTGATGTAAAGAAACAGAAAGATATAGACTCCACAATTTTAAATGATTGTGGGGGGTCATATATTACAGTAGATAGAGCACTTGCCTTGCATGCAACTGGGTTGCATGACCCAACAAAGCATATGGTCTCCTGATCCCCATCAGAAGTGATCCTTGAGCACAGTGCCAGGGGTAAGCCTTGAGCACCACTGGGTGTGACCCAAGAATTTAAAACATAAAATAAAATATTATGTCTGGATATAGAGAGGACATAGGGAGACATTTAATTAGGATTTAACAACTTTTGCTTGATAATTTTCCATAAAGCCCACTGAATTTTTCCTATTCACATATTAGGAACAGGATTAAAAAGTAACACATTTGGGGGCTGGAGCAATAGTCCAGCGGGTAGGGCGTTTGCCTTTACGCAGCCGGCCGTGCTGGCCGGGTTCAATCCCGGCATCCCATATGGTCCCCCGAGCACCGCCAGGCATAATTCCTGAGTGCAGAGCCAGGAGAAAAAAAAGCAAAAAAGTAAAAAGTAACACATTTACAATAGCGTTTGATACATGCTAGAAAATGTGAGGATTGATTCTTACTTCATTTATGGAAAGCATATTTCTTAATTCTCAGTCTCAGTACTGTATATAAAGAATAAAAAATGTAGGATGGTAGTTAGCTCTTGTGAGTGGAGAGAAGAAAAATGTGATAAGAAAGAATATGGAGGTGGGAGGGGTGGGGTACATTGGTGGTGGAAATGGGGCACTGGTGGAGGGATGGGTGCTGGTATACTGTATTACCAAGAACCAATTATGAACACCTTTGTAATTGTATGTTTCACGGTGGTATAATAAAAAAAAAATTTTTTTAAGTAAAAAATATAAAAAAAAAGAAAGAATATGGGAACCTCAGAAGCATAAGCAATTTTCAGGTTTTTCAAAAAGTTACTGGATCATTTGAGTATTTGCATTACTACTGTTCTTTTGAAATTACACACACATTATATATTTCTATATTATTCCTTGTGTTTTATATATCCTATAATAAAATGTACAAACACAGAAATGGAGAACATACAACTACATAGCTCATCCAATCCCTTCCTCCAGGTTGACTTTGATAAAAATATTGATATGCAAATGTGTTCTCTGGATTACCTTTTCTGCTTCTCAATTTTTTCTTGAGCAATCTTTCTTTCTTCAGCCCTGGCTTTCTCTACAGCCTGAACCTTCTCCTTGTGGCACTCCATTAGTATCCGTTGGATTCTATGAACCATGCGTTGTTCAGCAGCCAAGTTTTCTCTCATTAGTTCATTTTCCATGTTTTCATATGCCTCTGTCTTGGATTTAGCTGCCACTTCCTTAAACAACAACAAAACTAGGACCATATATTTCATTTACATGCACATTATGAGGTTAATTAAAATATAATTCAAAGGCTGCAGAGATAGGACAGTGGATAAGTCACCTGCCTTAAAAATAGCTGACCCAGGTTTGATCCCAGCACTTCATATGATCCCCTGAGTCCACCAGGAGTGATCTTGAGCGCAGTCAGGAATTTATCCTGAGCACTGCTGGGCGTGGCCCAGAGCAAATAAATCATAGCTCATAAACATGATGGAAGACCACAGGTGAACACTGGTGATTGAAAAGAGGAGCATGTACAACCTAGAAAGCATTTAAGAATATGATGCTAAGTACATCAGTGATGCACAGACTCTGTAGCATAAGTGTGAGGCAGTTATAGATACTGTTGAGAGAGAATATGCAAAAAAGGAATGTAGTTGGGCTGCAGGATAGCGTTAAAAATCTTTTCCCCCTCAGGGCCAGAGCGATAACCCAGCGGGTAGGGTGTTTGCCTTGCACTCAGCCGGCCCGGGTTCAATCCCCCGGCATCCCATATGGTCCGCTGAGTACCGCCAGGAGTAATTCCTGAGTACAGAGCCAGGAGTAACCCCTGAGCATTGCCGGGTGTGACCCAAAAAAAGCAAAAAAAAAAAACTTTTCCCCTTAACTATCAAAATATTGGATAATGTCTTATCATCTTTATACATCATTAGACATATGTAATAGGATTCTATTTTTGGGAAATGGCAGATATAATGGCAATGCCTCTAGTTCACAGAGATGTATCTTGAGATTGAGGGAACATGGGGGTCACAGGGGAAACAATGGCATTTGGTCACAGAAACCTGCCTACCAAGCCCTGCAGGCCTGCCCAAGTGCCGTCTTCCAAGTAGATGAAACACTAAGTTAAACCAGGGTCCAGTGAAACAAATACAAAGAAAACCCTGTCTGATTTTGGAAACATCGAACACCACTGTGATCTCTGTTAACAAGCACAAGAAGGCTAGAGTCTTCATCTTCATGGACCCATGTCTACTGGAAGAAAGAAGCAACTTGATGGTACAACAAATGTTTCATAGAAATAAATATAAGAGGACTGGAAAAACTCTATAGTGGGTAAGGCGCTTTCCTTGCAGGCGACTGACCTGGCTCAAACCCCGTTACCCTGTATGGTCACCTGAGTCCACGAGGAGTAACCCTGAGCACTTCCAGAAATTCCCCTACTCCAAAAAAAAAAAAGACCCCCATATGGTCCTCTGTGGCCATGAGGAGTGACCCCTGAGCACTGTCAGAAACACCATCCTCAAAAACCAAAGGAAACACTGTATTGGGCTAGAGACTTTATATTGCACTAGTCATGTAGATTCTTGCTGCTGATCTATCATAAATAAGAGACTGTTTTGCAAATTGAGATTTTATATCTGAGTTTCCTTACTCTTCACATACCATAGATAGGGCTGAGAGCCTTCAGCTGTAACTGTGATTAGTGAATTCCTTTCTGTCATTCTAATTTCTGATATTTAGTTTATTTTGAATTGTAAAGTCAACTAATCATGTTGACTTCAGAATGTAAATTAAGTGTAAATAAAAATAGTGTAGGGCACGGAAAGGTTCTTTCTGAATCCCTATTTTGAAGCCTTTAACTTCTATGGAGATGTTTTAAATCATTTCTGGTTTATCAAGTATTTTCTTACCAATTGAGACTGGTTGAGTAAAGATAGGTACAGTATTATCATAAACCACTCCTATTTGAATCACAGAATTAAAAGATGAATCCTAGCCCTTTGTCTCGGCTGGATTCTGAGCTAGGATTCAGAGAATAATTCAAGTTCCTCTCTTATGTAATGAATTAATAAGACCGAAATAATTTTAGAGGCTCACATAGCCAACATAATACACATTCAGAGCTACAGAGATAATTGAATGACTTGTTAGTGATATTCTTATTCAGTGGAAATGCTTCTCATTAAACAACTTGTACTGGGAAGCACTTCAATTGAGCAAGTCCACATTTTGAGACCTTATGAGAAATAGTTTCATGAACTCAATCTTATTTACTGTTCAGATATGGACAAACATTTATTTCACAATATCTCCTCTCAGAAACATTTTTTTCAGTATCACAGTTAGGAATATCTGAGATTCTCTGTATTGATTTTGTTTTAGTTATGGAATTTGTGCCATTTTTCCTTGTTTTAACTGCTAGAAAGCTCAAGGTATGACTAGTGATCACGGCACCAATAAGCATACATAGTGATGATTGCCTAGTAAGCATTTATAGCACACATAATTTTTAAGTTTAAAATTCACCTGGGGCTGGAGAGGCAGTACAGCACGTAAGGAACTTGCTTTGCATGTGCCCAACCCAGGTTCAATCCCCAGCATCCCATATGGTCCCCTGAGTACCACCAGAAGTAATTCCTGAGCGCGAGCCAGGAGTGACCCTACGCATAACCAGGGGACTGAACCCAGGCTTGTAGTTCTCTGAGCCCCACCAGAGGTGATCTCTGGAGTACAAAGCCAGGGAGTAAGCCCTCAACACTATCAGGTACGGATTAAAACCCAAAAAAATAAAATACAAAGAAATGTTGAAGGTCAGGACAAGCATGTGATCTGGAAAACACCCCAGTGTAGGAAGGAGTGTGATGGACACGGACTTCAGTACCCTAAGAGGCAGTGAGAGGAGTGTGCCAGGTGAGAGGTGTGGGGCTCAGGCAGACAGCGGTGAGTCCTCAGCCTCAGAAGTCTGGCAGGGCCTGGGCACCTGATGTGTGACAGGGCTCATGCCTGTCTCTACTATAAGTTTCCTGAGCCTCCCCAGCAGTTCACACTGAACAGCTGCTCATAAGCTATTACTTATATCATCGCACATATTTCTTTCATTTTCCCTCATTCACTTGCCAGTCTTAAGAAACAACAAAAATACTGTAGAAACCTTTAAGCTCTTCTGATGTTCCTCCTCCATGATCTGAATGTTAATTCTGTGTCTCTCATTGGCTTCCTGAAGTGCTCTTTCCACTGCTTGTTTTTCATGCTTGTTGGCCTTATAAGAAAATGTTGGTTTAATGATTAACATATCAGACTTTCACTGTGGGATCCCTGCTCATTCTAGTCCCATATTCTCTAGTGAACTGACTGCCTCAGCACATCTTGACCTGGAACTGGCACCATGGTTGCCTCAATTGCTAAAGAAAACTTTATTGAAGGCCGCTGAGTTATCTATTTTGCTTTGACGCTTTGTCTCTTGCTTGTTTGGCTGTCAAAATGATGTATAGTCATTGTAGACAATGATACCTTTCTAAAAAAGAGTTAAACTGCAGCTACGTGTAAAAAAATGAACTTATACCTCCTTCTAACGCCATGCACAAAAAGTCAGATCAAAATGGATTCTAGATCTCAACATCAGACATGAATCTCTAAGGTACATCGAAGAAAACATAGGAGAAACGCTGTACGACATCAAAAACGAAAAGTATCCTTAAAGACAACACACCACTGACCAAGCAAATGGAAGCAAAGATAAACAAATGGGATTATATAAAATTGAAAAGCTTCTGCACCTCAAAAGAAATGGTGACCAAGATACAAAGACAATCCACAGAGTAGGAAAGGATATTTACCCAATACCCATCTGACAAGGGGTTAATATCCAGGGGTATATCAGGCACTGGTAGCACTTCACAAGAAAAAAAAACAGCCAACCCCATCAAAAAGTGGGAAGAAGAAATGAACAGAAACTTCCAAAAAGAAGAAATTCGAATGGCCAAAAGGCATATGAAAAAGTGCTCTTCATCTTTAATCATCAGGGAGATGCAAATCAAAACAACAATGAGGTACCATCTTACACCACAGAGACTGGCATACATCCAAAACAGCAAGAACAACCGGTGCTGGCGTGGATGTGGGGAAAAAGGGACTCTGATCCACTGTTGGTGGGAGTGCCGACTGGTCCAGCCTTTTTGGAAAACAATATGGGCATTCCTCAAAAAACTAGATATTGAGCTCCCATTTGATCCAGCAATAGCACTCCTGGGAATATACCCGAGAGACCGAAAAACACATAGCAGAAACACTATCTGTACTTCTTTATTCATCTCTGCGCTATTCACTATAGCTAGAACCTGGAAACAACCTAAATGCCCGAGAACAGAGAACTGGCTAAAAGAAACTGTGGTTCATCTACACTATGGAATACTATGCAGCTGTCAGAAAAGACGAAATTATGAAATTTACCTGCAAATGGATGGACATGGAGACTATCATTCTGAGTGAAATTAGTCAGAAGGAAAAGGACAGATATAGAATGACTATATTCATTAATAGGATATAAATAGATACCAGTGTTTTACTAAGTGTGGGAAATGGTAATGGCAGATTAAAACTCACCATTGAGTATACACAAAGAGACTTAAGTGATAAACTCTAAATATCTGCAGGGCTAGCCACAATGTGTAAAAAAGAAGAGGGAGACAGGTGCAGAGACAGAGAGAGACAGAGAAAGGAGAGGAAACAGGGCTACCTGCTATTGAGGCAGGCTGGGTGTGGGCAGGGGGTGGGGTACATTGGTGGTGGAAATGGGGCACTGGTGGAGGGATGGGTGCTGGAATACTGTATTACCAAGAACCAATTATGAACACCTTTGTAATTGTATGTCTCACGATGGAATAATAAAATTTAAAAAAAAAAGTTAAACCAATGAGGATAAGAGTGCAAGAGTCATCTATACACAGGGCAATCAAATAGCATCAATAATGCCTACTTCTAAGAACATACTAGGGTGGTGAGGGTGGCATTTTTTCGTTGGACTCTTTAAGCATCGTACAAAGGGACAGAGAGATGGCTTAATGGGTTTAGTGCATGCGTTGTGAGCAGGATGTCTGGGTTACATCCCCAGCATCACACAGTGCCCTGAGGACCTCTGGAGTGAACCTCAAGCAGAGCTAGGAATAGCTGAGAACTGGTCTCCAAAACAAACAAAGAATCCTAGAGATAAATGATTTTATTTTTAGTCTTGGGCATTAAAAAAGCCAAGACAACGGAGTAGTTCCCATAGATAGCCAGGATTTGAGTCAGTTCTGCCTATGTTGTGGTAGGAAAAATGTCCACAGTATAAGAAATGCAAAGATGTTTTAGAATATATTTCAACTTCTTTTACCTGAGCCCATATCCCAGCTTCTGCTTTCTTAACAAGTTTCTTGACGATAGTCTCTTGATGGTGCTCTTCTTCCTCTATAAGATCTGCCCCAATATCTGTGCATTTAAAGAGAAACAACAATATACATAACAGTTGTTTCTTGAATCTCCTACTTATTGCATAAGAGATGTATACTTTGGGAGACAGTAGCATTTTCTTTAAAGATACCACAGAAAATTTCCTTCTGGTTTCAGCACTATTTGATCTATATAGGTTCAGCAATTCCCTTCACCTTCTAAGACCACATGGTAGGCGTCTGGGAAAGAAGCAGAAAGGAGCATGTTTTGCACCCCTAGGATACAAGAATGAGTGAATATTCATGAGATGTTAGCAAATTATAGAGATCCTGTCTCCTCATTCCTATCTGGATATTGGTATTAGCCTCCACTGGGAAAGTGGAAGAAGAATTTCTTTTAATACATTATCTGCCTTTCTTTAGTGGGTGTGTCTTCCTGCCTCAGCTACTTCAGGAAATGAGTTAAAGAGCCAATATTTAGCTCTTCTCTTTCAATGATCCCACTTAATTTCCAAATATATACCCTTGGCACTATTCTTTCTATTCAGATAAGTAAATGTCTTTTTCTTTTTCAATCCGCCCAGGTACGCTGAACCAGAGACTCTCAGACACGGGGCAGAGCTGCTACTTGCTCTCCCTGTGCCCTGCTGCTCATGAGGCGCCAGGGAGGCATGGCGGGTTTTAGCCCTGGCCTGCCACCTCAGCAGAACCTCACAACAAGCTGGACCACCCTCCCCTACTCCATGGGGCCCGCCATTTTCCACATCCGGACTTCCTTCTCATCACAACTCCACCCAGCAGACCAGACTATCACAGCCCGGATCATCGACAGCCACCCTGCAGCAGTTTTTTTTTCAATCCAGCCCAGGTATGCTGAACCAGAGACTCTCAGACATGGGGCAGAGCTGCTACTTGCTCTCCCTGTGCCCTGCTGCTCACGAGGTGCCCGGGAGGCATGGTGGGTTCTAGCCCTGGCCTGCCACCCCAGCAGAGCCTCACAACAAGCCAGACCACCCTCCCCTACTCCATGGGGCCCGCCATTTTCCACATCCTGACTTCCTTCTCATCACAACTCCACCCAGCAGAATATCATAGCCTGGCTCAGGCGGCCGCTAGCAGCCACGCCGGTTCATCAATATATGCTGTATTTAGAGGTGACTACAACAGTATGCCACCCGCATGGCAAGCCTGGCAAGCTGCTCGTGTAGTATTTGATATGCCAAATACCAGTAACATTTATATTAGGTCATTCCCGTGACCTAATATAATGGTTTGAGGCTCTTTATGTTCCTGGAGCAAGCAGATGCCTTTGGGTTCTACTAGCATGAGACAGGACATATGGAGATATTACTGGTGCCTGCTCTAGCAAATAGATGATTAACGGGAAGATAGTGATAATGAAGTAAATGTAAGCATGAAGAGGCTAGAGGACCATATAGTATCCAACGGCTTGGGACTAGACTGAGCCTGGCAGTGAGCCTTGAGCCCACTGAGCTGGGCCTGGGGGTTTCAGTCTTCTCCCGCCAGTCAAGTTGTCAGCTGCTCTTGACTTGGCTCATCCTTCATGGCAATGTCAGGTAAGCCCTTTGAGTCCTGAAAGTGCAAATACAATGATCTTTTCTGGTGTGACTCAGGGGACCATACAGTGTATTGAGGATTTAACTCAGGTCTGGGAATTTTTTGTTGTTCTTGTTGCTTTTTTTGGGTCACACCCGGTGATGCTCAGGGGTTACTCCTGGCTCTGCACTCAGGAATCACTCCTGGGGGTGCTTCGGGGACCATATGGGATGCCAGGGATCGAACCCGGGTCGGCTGCGCACAAGGCAAACACCCTACCCACTGGACTATCGCTCCGGCCCCAGGTCTGTTTTTATCTGTGGTCCTCTCATAACTGCTGTATTATTGCTCAGACCCCCAAAATATTGTTCATGAAAAGTTCCATAGAACACCATTAGGTTTGAGGGCTATAGCCCTATAAAATATACATTAGCACTTAGAGATTTTTAACATGCTTGTTATTAAAATCATAATGACTCTGTCTTAAAAAAGTTAATGAAAATAATGGTCATTAACTATAAATTAAGTGGCCAGAGAGAGAGAGAGAGAGAGAGAGAGAGAGAGAGAGAGAGAGAGAGAGAGCAACGTTGGATAGGGCACTTTCCTTGTAAGAGCTGACCTAGGTTCCGTCCCTTGAGTACTGCCAGGACTGATCCTGAGCACAGAGTCAGGAGAAAGTCCTGAGAACCATGACATGGTTTTTGGAAAAACAAAACAAACAAACAAAAACACCCTTCATACTCAGCATCTTTTTATTTTCAAAGACCAGGAGTAAAAAATCAAATCATCACGATTTTACCACGTTAAAGGAAGACAGGATCAGAGAAGTGTTGAGAGTCTCTGAGAAGACATGTCTAAGACTCAAAGTCAGAAAGAGAATTGATGGGGAACAGAAGAAAGGGAGATGTGCATCAGTTTTTTTCTGCTTATTATAAGTATATGTATAACAAGTTATCTCATTTTAATATATACCTACTTTCATGTTTCCAACTATTAATAAAACATTTTTTCTACCCTTAAGGACTAATTTAGACATACGCCCCACCCCCCCACTGCCTGCACAAGCAGAAAGAACTTCCATCTATTATTATGTGCCAGATATTATAAAAGATACAAATATTAAACCCTCGTAACAATCTGCACAATAATAGTACCACTCCAATTGACATGGATAGTAATAGACTGAGGCTCAATATCTTAACCAAGCACACAAACAGTAATTGGGGAAACTGATTTTCAACTCGGTCTTAGGTAAGATGCTCAACTTTGGAGAGTATCTGATAAGAGCTGAAAAAGTCTAGCAAGAAGAATGACTTCTGATGATAATAAACATTAGTACAAAGGAAAACAGAAAAATCACTTACCCAGTATATCTTTGTGAGTATAAAAGCGTGTCTTAAATGGCTTGTATTCATGGATCTGTTTAAAGGTTTCTCCAAACGGGGGAGGTGGAACTATTTTATTACAAACAGCACAGCAAACAAAGTCTGTATAGCTTGGATTTTTTATCATGGTTAAATTTCAGAAAATTTTCAATGTGTAGCTAAAATACTTAAGACCAGAAAGAGTAATTTTAACAAAAGCCAGGCATCTAAGAAAGCTGGAGAAGGTTTCAGGACCGGGCTAGAGGTTGTTACAGTTTAAATGATTCACCATGATTAGTGATAAGGTGCCTAATGGGAAAGAAGAGAATGAAAAGCCTCTGCCATAAAAGGTAGATGTCCTGGATTTTGAAAGACTTAAACAGTTGCTCCCACTTAGATTCTAGAATTGTTGACTTCCTTAGCACCTGTTACTAGGCAAGCTTTGCTCATAAAAGCAACTAGAAGTAGTGACAAAAGGGAGCATATGGTTCAGTTGATTTCTCAGAGGCTGCAGTATTGGTTTGCCTACTGCTGCTGTAAAAATTTACTACCTATCGAATGGCATAAAATAGCACAAGTTGGTTCTCTTGCAGTTCTCACAGTGAGTTTAATGTGGCTCAGATGAGGGGGTTTCAGCAAGGCTGGCTCCTGCCAGCCTAAGGCAGGCCTTAGGGAACAATGTTCCTTTAGCCTCCCAACAGTTAGAGGCCGCCCACATCCTGAACTCGTGGCCTCCTCATATCATATAGTTTTTCCCTCTGCATGGTGACAGAATTTCTTCCTTTGACCCTTGGCCTCCCTCTTGAAATTGTATCAAGCTCACCAGGATAATCTCTCCACCTCAAAATCCTCAGTCACAGCTACAAAGTTCCTTTTGCTGCATAAGGCAACATAGTCATAGGTTCCAGGAAATATGAATACTCTGGGTGGCAAGGAGGGTTTTCAGAGTAAGGGAAAAGGTGTAAAGGTGTGTTATTAGCTTACCACAATTTTTTTTTAACCACAATTGTTTTTTGAAAGAAACTTTATTCTCCCTCAATTTTACTTCCATGCTCCTTTTAAGAGTCTGGGGAGAACAGACTCTTAGACGACTCGTAGATGACCTGGCGGGTGTCCCACCCCGTCTAGTGATCTGAGCCCAGGCTGCTGCAGAGCGGTGTGGAGGGCGGGCTGACCGCTCCGTGCTTCCCAGAGGGTCACCCGCCAGGCACCGGGCCCTCCACACTGTCAGAGCACCCCGTGATCCTAGGCCAACCAGCAGAGGGTTAGGGATCTGGAGCATTGTTTCACCCCCAAACTCCTGCAGCCTTTTCAGCAGGATTCTGCTCTTCCTATACAATCTCTCCAGGTTCTCTGAGGTAGAGATGACCTCCCTCGGTTGTTCACGGAAAATGGTGCCGTGGCCGCGGCGGGATTCCCACGTGAGATCTACCACACTAAGCCGCTCTGAGTTACTGTTGTCTACACTGCAGAGGTGACTGTTCCATACGGCAGTGGTAGGCAGGCTGACCTAAGACCACCTTTAAGGGCTAGGAAGGTAGTGAAGATTGGCCTGGGACCCGCAGCGGCTGGGGGAGCACAGATCCCAAAGGCCGATAAATTGGCCGCAGTTGGTGAAGTTTCCAGGAGGTAGCCGGATGTCAGCACATCTCACTGGCCATCCTGTACTGATGTCAGCTGGCTTGGCAATGCCATAAAGGCAGAGGGGCCAGCAGAAGCAACTCCCTGGTTCTCTTCAAATTCCTGGTGAGAAAGCGCCACTTTTCCTTGCGCAGTTATGTTTCCTGAGAGTCTGGAGATGGGGGTTAGTGTTTCAAGTTGAAACTCAGCACCTCCTGTGACATCCCCTTCCTAGACCTCTCACCGCAGGGGAGCCAGGAAAATCCCGACTTTCAGCTGGCAAAGTCAAAATGTGACTGTTCCGTGGAACTCCTGCTCACAAGTTTCCAACAAGGAATTTTGTACCCCTGAGAAATTGCATTTCCTCTTCATGGTAAATGAAGAGAAACTTTAGTGTTCCCCCAAAATGATCTCTTATTCCATTTGCTGGTCCAATGCTCACTGATGACAGTGACCCAAGTATGACTACCTCATTTCAGGGCTTTAATAAACATTACAGCCTGAGGGTGGGTGTTGCAGGACACCTAAAAGCCTAGGCCTCTGCATCTGCCCTGGATTGCCTCCTGCCGGTCACTTCATAGATAGGGAGATAGTCTGAATGCGGCAGTCTTATCTGACCATGTATTCTGTACTGGCTGGTATAAATATTCTCTCATGCTACCCCAAGCATCGTGGGACTAGCTAGATCTTACCAGCATATTTGCCTGGTCACATTGGATCTCTAAGTAATTAGACCAGAGAGAAATGCTGTTTGCCTCTAAGCAAGCAAGCATGGCTCCCTGATAACTCAAAGGCAATTAAAATACAAAACTACCGTGAAGTAGACGAGACTCTTGTGAAGGCTTGGAGAAATAGTTAACTGGCATTAGTATTAGTCTTTGGTACAGAGACATGCCATCTCAGAAACCCCCTTCTCTACCCCATAAAGGCAATTCCAGGCAGATCTTAGCTCAAGATATTAGGTGAGGTGCTGGGAGAAATTATCTGAGGGCATTTGCTCCTTCCTGCCAGGGAAGTTACATTTAGCTTATAGCTTCTCCCAGCTCTGCTAGGAGGCTTTTAATTAGCTCTGGGTCCTTGTAAACAACCAGATGGTCTCCTGAAGTTGCTACATTCTATAGAGCTATTTTCCTGTTTTCATCTCTAGATAGCCCAGCCCAGAATGGGCTGGGCTGGGGAGTTTGGGCAGATTTCTAGCTATAAAATAAGCTGTGAGAAGAAAGAAGCTCTCTTTTTTCCCCTTTTGCCATTTCGGCTTCCCTTGGTGTTTTGCTTCTCCGTCCTCTCCATTCTCTGTTGGGCCTCAACACATGGTGGCAGCCATCTTGGCCTACACCTGGCTGGGGCCTAGCTGGGAACCCAGAGTCCGGAGGTCTTCCCTGCTTTTGGATTGTATATTGGAACTTGTGATAGTAAAGCCCTTTTTAAAACTGCATCGGATTCCTGAGTCTTCATCCATTCCCGCCTGCTTCAGAGGTAGAAGGGAACTTCGCTTCCCGGCACTGTTGGGGGACCCTGGCGGCACTCCCCGACAGGTGGGGACTTGGAGTGGGAGACATTACAGGCATTTGGGGGCATAGAGACTGCTCCAACTTCGGGGTGTTTGTTTTTAAATTTTATTTAATCTTTCTTTTTTGGTCACACCCTGAGTTCAGCGATGCTGAGGGGTTATTTATGACTCTGCAGTCAGGTATTATTCCTGGTGGTGCTCAGGGGACTATATGGGATGCCAGAGATCAAACCCACATCAGCCATGTGCAAGGCATATGCCCTACCTGCTGTACTATAGCTCCAAATCAACTTTGAGGTTTTATTTTTATTTTTTAAGCATCTATTCACTGTATCACTGTCTTCCCGTTCATCATTGGTTGGCTCAAGCGGGCACCAGTAACATCTCCATATGTCCTGTCTCATGCTAGTAGAGCCCAAGGGCATCTACTTGCTCCAGGAACATAAAGAGCCTCAAACCTTTTCAGCAGGTCATGGGAATGAGGTCTAAAATTGTTACTGGTATTTGGCATATCAAATACGACATGGGTAGCTTGCCAGGCTCTGCCGTGCGGGTAGCATACTCTTGTAGTCATCTCTAAATTCAGCATTTATTGATGAACTGCACGGCCGCAAGCAGCCACGTGAGCCGGGCTGTGATAGGCTGGTCTGCTTGGTGGTGTTCTGACGAGAGGGAAGTCCGGTTGTGGAAAATGGAGGCCCTCATGGAGTTGGGGGTTGTCTGGCTTGTTGCTAGGCTCTGCTGGGGTGGCGGGCCAGGGCTAGAACCCGCCATCCCTCCCAGGCGCCTCATGAGCGGCTGGGCACAGGGAGAGCAAGTAGCAGCTCTGCCCCATGTTTGTAAGTCTCTGGATCAGCATACTTGGGCCGGATTTAAAAAAGACGGCTGCAGGGGTGGATCTCGATGAGCAGGGCTATGATAGGCTGGTCTACTGGGTGGAGTTCTGATGAGAGGGAAGTCTGAATGTGGAAAATGGAGGCCCTCATGGAGTGGGGGTTTGTCTGGCTTTTGCAAGGCTCAAATTCTGCAGGATGGATATGTCGTTCCCAACATTCTCCCTTCTGAAATCCGACATGACATTTTGTGGGTAAAGAAGTGTGCAGCACCAGGCCTGTCGGGGGAAGCTGCCGGGGTCCCCCGACAGTGTCAGGAACAGAAGTTCTCTTCTACCTCTGAGGACGCAGGGAGAACAGATGAAAACTCACGAGTCCGGTGCAGTTCCAAAAAGGCTTTTTTATAGTACAAAAAACTCTTCCACAGCACTCCAATATAATGAACAAACTCTAGCTCTGGTCTGAACTTAGACCATACAAAAGAGCCTAAGTCTCCCACCAAAGAGAGAGAGGATCTCACCCGAAATGAGTCCTACCCAGAAGAAGGAGCAAAAGGCCAAAGAGCAAAAAGCCAAAAGCAAAAGGCCGAGGAGCCAAAAGCCACAGAAGTCAAAAGCCGAAAGCTAAAAAGCCCAAGCATCTATTAGCTCTTTTATTCATTTTTTTCCCCTTCAAATTTTATTAAAATTTTAATAATTTTCCAATACCCATCCCTCCACCTAAACCCAACTCCCATCACCAATGCCCCCCACATCCCTCCCCACCCCCCACACCTCAACTGCTTGGCGGGTCTGTATGTCTTTTCTCTCCTATCTCTCCCTCCCTCCTACCTTTCCTACACATCATAGAATGCAATACATTAAAGGACATAACTGTTTCCACTAGTTTGATGGACCACGTGGCCGCAAGCAGCTACATAACTTAGGAGCCTCATGGTCAGTGTCCAGACAGTGAATATGGTGGCTAATGTGGTGGGAAAGTCCCATCCGGCTGCTTCCAGCACTCCCAAGAGGTGATGGGCCCACTCCCAAAACCCATCTGTCCACCTGGGGGCCCCATGGTCAGCTGAGCCTGGGGAGAGCCGAGTTCCAGCTTCCCCAGTGTCTGAGGCCCGGCATGCTATGGCTGGTCGCCCCAGGGCAGCTCCTGGGTGGGGCCACCAGGCTCAGACAAAATGGAGGGGGAAGGGCTGGCCCCCGGCTCCATCTGACGAATTCCTGGTGAGTTCCCACTTCTGGGAGCTGCCTACCTGGGCTCGAACTCATTTTGTTCTGTTAATCTGGTCTTGAGGTAGCATCCCTCCCAGGGGGTGGGGGGGGCGGGTTGATCTGCTGCAGTGTTGGGACAGCGAATATGGCAGCTAATGTGATGGGCAAGTCTCATCTGGCTGCTTCCAGGACGCCCCAGAGATGATGGGCCCCACTCCCAAAACCCATCTGTCCACCTAGGGGCACCATGGTCAGCTGAGCCTGGGAGAGCAGAGTTCCAGCTTCCCCAGCCGTCTGAGGCCTGGCATGCTATGGCTGGTCGCCCCAGGGCCAAACTTTGAGGTTTTATATAAAGGTCTCTGTAACATCTTAATCTAGCCCTTTAATACATTTTTTATTAAAATGTACTTTAACTAAAAAATCAAAATTTAGTGAGACTAATTTACAAGAAAAAGAAAGAAAGCAAGAAAGAAAGCAAAAAGGAAGAAAGAAAGAGAGAGAGAAAAGAAAGAAAGAAAGAAAGAAAGAAAGAAAGAAAGAAAGAAAGAAAGAAAGAAAGAAAGAAAGAAAGAAAGAAAGAAAGGAAAGAAAGAAGGAAAGAAGGAAGAAAGAAGGAAGGAAGGAAGAAAGGAAGGAAGGACGGACGGACGGAGACAGACAGACAGACAGACAGACACACCAGGCTCTCTTTGATATGGATAAAGAATTTATTTGTGGGACTGGAGAGAGATTACATGGGTCAGGGACTTGCCCAGGATACAGCAGACCCAAGTTCACTCCCAGGCATCACACAGTCTTCCCCAAGCCATGTCAGGACTGATCTGAGTGCAGGAGCAAGCACTGAGCACTGCTGGGCGTAGGCCAAAATAAAAATAAAGAATTTATTTCTCTCATGCTGGCAAAAGAGGGAGCCTACTTGTTTTTTGTGATTATTTATAAATGTGATATTGCGTAGTCTGGCAAAGAAAGTGGGAAATATCACATTATCTTAAGGGGAAGGTTACTTAAATTAAGTCAGGACTGAGCTACTGAGTCTGATTTTGAAATCAGATCTTAAACAAATTTGATGTTCCCAATTTTAAAATGCAAAGTTCTGTGTCCCAGGAAGCCCTTTTAGTGCCTGACAAACTGGGACAGTCCTCACCCCAAGGAAGATGGTCTGAAAACTACTAGGTAACTTTACTGTCTGCTTGGGAAAACTTTAGGGAAACAATTTAACAACTGAATAGCTTGCTCTTCCCAGCAAATAGTTCTCCCATCAGAACATATTACTTTCCTGAGCAAAAGGTCATTCAAGAGATTACTTAACAATAGCATCAAGATCAATCATGTTACTGAGTTTTGTCTAATTCTCCATGATGTAGGATCTTAGCTTACTTGAACTCAAACACTCAAATGCTATACCATAATATCTTGCCCGGTTTATCCTATTCTTAGATCAATAAGACTTACTTTGTCAAAGTAGCATTTTCCTTGAGAGAATAAGTGAAAATGTCCATTCAGCCAGGTAGGTATCTTCTGACATTGTGCTACAACTTGCAACCGCTTTGTAACAAGGCAGTTAGGCACTCGTGCTGAAAAGTCAATGTGATTCTTTCCTCATACCTTTTTGTTCTCAATCTGTGAGTATCACTGAGTCCAGCAATATCCTGGATCATTCATAGAGGCAGCACTCAGCTTAAGGTTGCATGTCCTATGGTTTCCTCTTCAGCACTGCAACAATCTCCTGATACTTCACCTAACAGCTCTACTACCAAATGTTATTTTGTTGAATACAAAAAGAATTCTAAAAGCTGATGTGACATTAAGTATATTCTAATTTATAAACAGAAACAAAAAAATTACTTCTAATACTACTTTGTATTAAAAGGCAGTTTGTATCACCTAAGCATACTTTTAATTTGATGGAGTGAATAGGGAGGAGTTGGCCCTATTCACCTGAGTGGCGCCTGGGGCTATTCCCATGTCTGCTCAGGAGTGACCCCTGGCAGTGCTTGCTGAAACATATGCAGTGGAGCCAGGGATCAAACTGGAGTTGATAGCATGCAACTCCTGTCCCATCTTTCTAGCCCGTTGGTTCATTTTAAACCACATGAATTATTCTAGCATTTAGGGAGACTAACAAAGAAATAGGATTCAATAGCAAATACTGAATTTAGCTGCATGTTGGTAACTTGATGAGCTAAGTTCTTTATACAAATTAGACATAATTTTATGTATCTTGCAAAACCATGATAAAGTATTAGAAATTAAAAACTTACATTGATCACTTGAGATCCTATTATTCATCTATTTGCTCGAGCGGGCACCCGTAACATTTCCATTTGACCCTATCACATGCCAATGTAGCCCAATGGCATCTGGTTGCTTCAGGAATATGAAGAGCCTCAAACCGTTCGTTCAGGGTCTTGACGAAGAAGTCTGACCATCTTGTAGGTGGGCGGCCACATGATTCTTTTGACATTCCGTGGGATCCAGTTGATAATGGCTCTAGTCCAGCAGTCATCTCCAAATCACATTACATGTCCAGCCCATCTGATTTTCGATGTCTTGGCAAACGAGACAGCATCCCTGACTCTGGAACAGCGACCGGAGGTTGGAGCTCCGGATTCCTTCTTTCACTTGAGTGAGGCGTGATATTCCCAGCACAGGTCTTCCGACTCCTCTTTGGGAGACCCGAATAGCATTTTTTATCCTGTTTTCGTGAGTGCAATTATTACGACTTGGTAATAATAAGACAAAATTTCAAAGATGATATTCATTACTAAGCCCCAGTTATGATGATCTAGAGAGAATGGGATAATTGTTTAAAAAAAAATCAACAGGCCTGAAAGTTATGTGAGAAAGATTCAAGTTATATAAGTGAGACCAGGAGCTTCACTTCCCATTACTTAAATGACTATAAGACTATTTGATTCACTTTAAAAATAGTTCTGCCGGGGCGGGCGGCCCGCGGGTAGGGCGTTGCCTTGCCGCGGCCGCCGTGCCGGCCCGGGTTCGATCCCGGCATCCATATGGTCCCCGGACGCAGGAGTAATTCCTGAGTGCAGAGCCAGGGTACCCCTGAGACGGGGTGACCCAAAGAAAAAAATAGTTCTGCAACATTAATTTATAAAAAAGTGAAATAGGTAACATTAATTTGTAGTCAAATACATTATACATTTCATGTTTCTTTAAAAAAAATCTCCAGTTTGGTTTCTTTTGCTTACTTGATCATTATGTTAGAAGCTGAGTAGTATCTTTTTCAATTAAAATAAATTTTTTGACAAAAAAATAGCTAAATATATGAACCGTCTGTTGCTCTGTAAAACTACTTGTCTGTAGTGCTGACTGCAGGCTTTTCCTTGCAAAGAGAGGCAACCAGGTAGAAAATGAATATTACTTCCGGAGATAGGAAACACAGACAAATGTCTAAATCTTCACAATGTTGGTAAATGTGTAATTCACCTTAAAATACTTAAAAAAAAAAAACATAGAATTTAATACTCAGAACTTTTATTATAAAGAACTTAACAATTAACAACAACAAAAATGACCTCCATTCACATGGCACTCTTCTATGAGAATTTCACAGAAGACAAGAGCTGGGAGCTCTTTCATTGGGAAAAGAACGAGAACACGGGTGCGACTGTAAAGGGACAGAATTCACTGCAGAGGCCTGGATGCAGCAGCTTCCGTCTTCCCTCAGCAAGACATTCCAGAACCAGAAACGCCACACTGCCCTCTTGTGAAGGCTTCCACCGGAGATTTCAGTCCTGCATCCAGCTCCATCTGCAGTGAGAGCACTATTAATCCCACTTCGACGTTCTCCTCCTCATAGAACTGTTTCCCTCACTATCAATAGCTTCGTAGAGGTCCTTTTTGTTCTCCTGTGTTGCATGCAGATAACCGATATAAGCCACACAGAGTGAGAGTGTTATCAATCCGAAAGCCATTACAGGTTTGTTCTGTTAAAAAAAAAATTATAAAGCCCCATTAAGTCTAGTAATTTGAAAAGATCCCCAATTTTTTATTTTTTGTTCATTTTTGTTTGTTTTTTGGCCAGAGCTCAGGATTTACTCCTGCCTCTGCACTCAGGAATCACTCCTGGCAGGCTCCAGGGACTGTAGGGGATGCTGGGGATTAAACCCAGGTCAGCCATGTGCAAGACAAATGCCCTATGTGCAGTATTTTCTTTCCAGCTTTCAAGAGATCCAAATATTTCCTACGCTTTTCTCTTGACCTACAACATTTCACTAATTGTAGGAGAATTCCTATGAAAACGTCTATTTTCAATTGTTATAATTCACTTCTTTATTCAATTAACTCCAAATTTTAAGAGGTGGTGATATAAATCCCCCACCTTGCATTCTTGAATCCCTGAATTTTGGTGCCAATTCTGACACCAAGACAAAACAAAAACCAAAACCCAACCATAGACTTAAAAGAAATTTAAAATATCTTCTCCAAAAAGCATTTTAGAGATTACAGATAACTGGATTTCCTTCTCCAGTTTTTCTCCTGTCTACAATTTGGACATAGCTGATTTCCTCTACCTGCAAGAAAGTAACAGGTAGGAGAGGAGCACTCAAGAGTGCATAAGGGAGGAGCGATGAGAAGCATAAAAACTGCGCCAGAGGCCAAGTCGCCTTTGTTCTCTTTGTACACGTCAAGCTTTTGCAAATTCTTAAATTAGTTTATTAGGAATTAAGAAATGAAAAATGCATGCCCTTCCTCCAGCCTATGGGTGACTGGCAAAATGACTTTCATGTAACATTAGAAATGGCAAAAATGACAATGCACAGTTCTTCCCTAGGAAACTATTCTACCATCTTAAGAAATTTAGTGACTGGGACGGATATAAAGACGTGGATTTGCTTTTAAAAAATCCAAGCCCTCAAAAGGTAGTGCAACATAACTGATTTTTTAAAACAGCTTTTAAATATAGGATGTTCAAAATTCCACAGTGTTTTATTTTATCTAATTGTAATGTACATGCTCCTTTTTACATATTCACATTCAACAAACTGGCCTTTGACAGTTAGTCTGAGAGTAAATTTATTATACAAGTTTTAATTTGTGTTGTCTGTTTCTGTCATCATACTTGCTACATTTACCCACTATTTCAAATCTTAATCACCGATGTAATAAAGGTTAAACTTTTTCATTTGGAGTCACAAAAGACAGTTTCAGCCCTTTTTAGTCTCTACAAGCCTGAAGCAATTTAAATATGTATTTCTTGAAACGCATTTGGCTGTTGAAAAAGCACATTCCTTACTACCTTGGGGACTGGAGAGACAGTACAGCAATAGGGCACTTGCTGTACACGTTCAATGCTTGACATCTCCCATGGTCCTTCAAACAGACTTCCAGGGGCAATTTCTGAGCGCAGTGCCTGGAGTAAGCCCTGAGGACAGCTGAGTGTGGTCTCGAAAACCAAAACCAAAAACTCCCAAACAAAAGCCAACCCATATTACCTGATTTAATAACTGTTAAATTGGTCACACCGCTTACTATGTTACTAAAATCTGAGTAAGATTCAGTATTTAAATATTGTTTATAACCAAATTGCATTTACATTTGTATAGAAACAAGTTGAATCTATTTTAAAAATAAAATTTACCAAATCAATATATGCAATAATTTGTAACAAGAATATGTGATTAGTTTTACAAGTATACAAATATACATTTGAAAATTTGCATTATCTCTTGTGTACTGAAAGTAGCATAAAGATATTGGCAAGGTCTTCGGCATTTTGGTGGTCGTGGAGGTACAGTAACTATACATCAGAACCATAAACATTAACATTATTGTAAACATGGGAACTAAACATCAATTAAAAAACAAATAAATAAAGACTGGAATTGTAGTGTATAAAAATGATCAGCTTTTCATTCTGATGTTTTCTGGTTACAATGAAGATTTTATTAACAGTACTTGACCACAAATTAATGCAACTATTAAAGTATATTTTAAATAGTTTAAACTGCATCCATTTTCATTATAATTCTCAAATGCCCCTCAAAATGGGGACTTTGATAAGTAAATTTAGTGAAGCATCATTTTAGGATTTTCCTACTTGCATGTATTCACAAGGTCTCTAGTTATTTCCACAACAAAACAAAATATTACCATAAAATAAGAATTTTTCTATTTCTGAAAACCTAGATCAAAGAAACCTAAGGTGTCATCCTGGATGTATTTCTTACAGGCTTAATGAAGAGCTCTGGATTCACAGCTCGAAATAAGCTGGTTGTCAGCGGACTCCTCTGAGGCCTGGGTTTGGAAAGTCTTTCTCTTTTGGTGGTTCCTTTTTAAAGGTTGGAGGCTCAGGCACTGAAGACATCTTGACGTTTAATGATTTATTACCTAAAAAGAAAACTATATTTACATTTTAGCCATTTTAGCATACCTACAAAAATGTATACTCACAATGACATTTCTTTTGCATAGCTCTTCAAAGACAAAAACTAAAAAAAATTTGTTTTTAAAAAATTCTTTTTTTTTTTTTTTGCTTTTTTGGGTCACACCCGCGATGCTCAGGGGTTACTCCTGGCTCTGCACTCAGGAATTACTCCTGGCCGTGCTCGGGGACCATATAGGACGCCAGGGATTGAACCCGGGCAGGCACAGGCCGGCCGCATGTAAGGCAAAAACGCCCTACCTGCTGGGCTATCACTCCGGCCCTAAAAAATTCTTTTGTAAAAAAATTTGTCTAGATTCATCCCAAAACTGCCAATAATTTCATTAGTCTGTATAATACAAACACAATTTTTAAATCATGCTTTTTTTTTTTTTGAAAATAATTTATCTTTTAGAAATCCAGGCAGAGACTCACATACACAGGCATAGCTCTACTGGCTCTCCTTGTGCCCAGCTTATCATGAGGTGAGTGGGAAGGAAGATGAGTTCTAGCCCTGGCCTGCCACCCAGCAAAAGCTTCACAAGCCAGAGGAACCCCCATACCACGAGGGCTGACAGTTTCCACATCCGGACTCCCCACTCATCAGAGCTCCACCCAGCAGAAGAGCTGATCACAAGCCCAGCTCCTCAGAGACCCACCCTACAGTAGTCTTTTTTTAAGCCCAGCCAGGTATATCTGATCCAAAGACTCACATACATGGGGGCAGAGCTGCTACGAGCTCTCCCTGTGCCCAGCTGATCATGAGGCTCCCGGGAGGGGATGGCAGGTTCTAGCTTTTGCCTGCCACCCCAGCAGAGCCTCGCAAGAAGCCAGAGGAACCCCCACACCATGAGGGCCGCCATTTTCCACAGCCAGACTCCCCAACTCGTCAGAACTCTACCCAGCAGAAAAGCTGATCTTTTCCCATTTCATCAATAAATGCACGAGATTAGAGGCGACTACAAAAGTAGCCCATTCGCATAGCAGAGCCTGGCAAGCTACCGGAGTCAAATTTGATATGCCAAATACCAGTAACAATTATAGACTTCATTCCCATGACCTGATGGAATGGTTTGAGGCTCTTTATGTTCCTGGAGCGAGCAGATGCCCTTGGGCTACACTAGCATGTGACTGGACGTATGGAGATGCTACTGGTGCCCACTTGAGCAAATAGATGATCAACGGGAAGACAAGTGATACAAGTGATTAGAAATCTAGACAGTCACATTGTCTCTTGTTCTATGAAGGGAGAAATGCCAAGGTATCCCCTTTATTTCCTCCTATTTCCACTCTTCATCACCTCCCCACAGTCCTTTGAAGACACCCATCTGAGGTAGACTAGCATTCCTTTGCTCAAAACCCCAACAGCTCCCCCACCGCCAATCATCAAGCTTCCCCAACTCTCCCTACTATACTGGCCAAGAACTAGAAACACTAGAACTAGAAAGGCTTTGTACTTACTAAGAGAGAGATGACTATGATCTCCTGAAACTGAATATCCTTTTCTCTCATAAGTATTCTCAACCTAGCCTATAAACCTAAGTGTGCCTTTTGTTAGTTGGCTCCCGTGACTGGAGTGTCAAGACTTTGTGTATATTTTTCTCTTCTAAGTACAAGTAAACAGAAGCTTGTTCTTACTATACTGAATGCTGGTGGGAGGAGAATATGGAAAGAGGTACGAGAAGACGTCTTAAGGGCTACTCCCAGCTCTGGGCTCAGGGGTTCCCGGTGTGCTGGTAACCCAGGTCTCGTGCAAGCAAACCAGGGGCTCTCTGGATGTGAACCATCTAACCTTTAAATGAGAAAATACTGATTGCTGAGGCTAAAAAAAGATTTATAAGCAAGAAGGTGCTATGTATAAATGAAAAAAAATCAACAATACAATAATTTTTCAAGTAGGATGTTCGTTGTATCTCTTCACATGCCTGCCCACAGTGCCTTACATTATGGCTGGAACAGAAATCCAAGACGTGCTTGGTTAAAGAAGGAAAAGAATATAGCATGCAAAACCTTGTTTCTTCACAGATGTGTTCATCATCAGTACCTCGAACAAAAATAAATCTCTATTTCAGAAGCAAACTTCTAATCTAGAAGTAAACGTTCACCACCTATTTTTAAGCGAAGAGCTAACATATGCAGTCTTGTAATATACTGAAAAACTAATACATCCAAAGCAGTCATAACCTATACTGGCACAATCACCCAAATAAAATGTATCCAAGAAAAAAGTTAACTTCCAGTGAGAATTCTTAAATATCACCATCACTTTCTCCAACTTCTTCCCTTTTATTCACTCCCTCAGCCCCCACTCCCCACGGCAGGTAACCAGCATTTAGTGATTTGCAGATATGCAGACCTAAATCTAGTAAAACTCACTTTTGCCTATCGGCTTGTGAAGGAAATATGCAAAGGGAAAAGGAGACAGCAGAAGTATAAAGTATGTCCCTTTATAATGTGACAAGAAGATCCTGGTCAGAGTCAGAACTGTAGCTTATTAAATGATTTTTCCCTCCATTAGTACAATTTTGGCATTGGGAAATGATCCAGAAAGTATTGCAAACATGAAGCTACCCACTGGCAAAACGATATGGTTGTTTTATATTGTGCATAAAAACTAAACCAAGAGATAATGATTTGTAGCTAAACTTTGGTAAACATTTTTCATATATGAAATTTTTAAAATAAGCAGGTCAATATAAAAATCAAACCTATCAATCCTAGATTAGTGAGAAGGAACCTTACCAAAAGTCAAAGGAAACTGTAGGGAAATCAAAGGGAACTATAGGCAAGTCATAGGAAATTTAAAAAACTTAGTATAAGAAAGAAAATGGGGTTACTATAATTTCAAGTGCCACATAATTTTAAAAAGTAAATAACTGGAATCTGGTGCAACACTTCCATTTAGATTAGTAGAATTAAGTCCTAAGCAGACTTAGAGAACTGTTTTGAGATCATTTTAGAAGTTCAAATTTCAACTTTGCTCTTTCTTTATGGGGGTGGGGACCTCTATATATATATTCAACATATGTACCTGTAAGTACCATCTCCCTGAGCCTCATAAGTGAGTTTACCTTTATAAAATGAGCGGCGTTATTTATTCAGAGCTTTGCCACGTAGCTCATGCCAACTCACATTTTTAAAGATTCTATCTTTAAAAGTTTGCTTTTGTCCCATCTAGTCCAATCCCCATTGAAGTAAAAGAGCAAAGCGGGGCGACCGTGCTCGAGTGTTTTCCAACGGGAGTGGCTGGGCTGCTCTCGCCTTCCTCCGTGCACCCCTATTCCACCACGTCGCCCCCCAACCTGGCCGCGGGACCGTGCGTGTGCTCGTTACTGCACTGCGGGCTTTGCGGGGACTGCGGCGGTACGGCTTCCCGCAGGGTCGCCAGCCGCCGGGAAGAGCGTCAGGCCGCGCCGCAGACAGGGGCTGCAGGACCGGGCGTTAGTTGGGCAGTCACGTAGGGAAAAGCCGCAGCTTCCGGGAGAGCCCCGACAAAATGGGGGCGAGCTGCCCGAAGGCGCCACGCCGATAAACGTGCGGGGGTCGGGATGGACTGGACGCGGGGCGAGAAACTGCAGGAGCACCCGGTTCCACGGTTTGTTAGGTGTCCGGGCGCCCAGCTCAAAGCACGGCTGCCTCTAGACTCAGCCACTCGCCGGCGCTCACCTCACGCCAGGTCACCTCCGCCCGGTACCGAACCCGTTTGGTACCGGTTCCTCTCCTCCTCGCCTCCACCTGCGGGAGCGAGCGGCTGGGCGCGCCTTCCTCGGCTCCGCATGCAGCGCCGCCTGCAGCCTGGAGGCTGCATCGCAGGGGCGCGGCGGGCCTCAAAGCCCGGTACCGCCCAGTCCCCAGACTCAGTGCCACAGGCCCAGAGGAGTTTGGAGGTTTCTGTCTTTTCTTTTACCTTTCCGCACGCCATCCTCCCCCAACCACTATCCCCAATTCAAATAATCTTCCTGTTTCCTGTGTGCCTTCTTTATAAATACATTATGTGTATTTGCATTTATTTATGCATTTATTACTTTTTCCCCACTTTATTTAAACAGCACAGTTTACAAAGTTGTCTGATTTTTTTTTCTTTTTTTGGGCCACACACAACCATGCTCAGGGGTCACTCCTGCACTCCTGCTTCAGGAATTACTCCTGACAGTGGTCAGGGGGCCATATGGGATGCTGGGGATCGAACCCAGTTCAGATGCGTGCAAGGCAAATGCCCTACCCGCTGTGCTATAGCTGCGGCCCTCTCGTCACATCTCCACCCAGCAGACCAGACTATCACAGCCCGGATCATCGACACCCACCCTGCAGCAGTTTTTTTTTTTTCAATCCGGCCCAGGTATGCTGAACCAGAGACTCCCTGTGCCCAGCTGCTTGTGAGGTGCCCGGGAGGTATGGCGGGTTCTAGCCCTGGCCTGCCACCCCAGCAGAGTCTCACAACAACCCAGACCACCCTCCCCTACCCCATGGGGCCCCCCATTTTCCACATCCGGACTTCTCTCTCGTCACAACTCCACCTAGCAGATGAGACTATCACAGCCTGGATCATCCACAGCCACCCCGCAGCAGTTTTTTTTTTTTTTTTCAATCCGACCCAGGTATGCTGAACCAGAGACTCTCAGACATGGGGCAGAGCTGCTTCTTGCTCTCCCTATGCCCAGCTGCTTGTGAGGCGCCCGGGAGGCATGGCAGATTCTAGCCCTGGCCTGCCACCCCAGCAGAGTCTCATAACAACCCAGACCACCCTCCCCTACTCCATGGGGCCCGCCATTTTCCACATCTGGACTTCCCTCTCGTCATAACTCCACCCAGCAGACCAGACTATCACAACCTGGCTCGCGGGGGCCACTAGCGGCCGCGCGGTTCATCTATAAATGCTTTATTAAGAGGTGATTATAACAGTAAGCCACCCGCACAGCAAGCCTGGCAAGCTGCTCGTGTAGTATTTGATATGCCAAATACCAGTAACATTTATATTAGGTCATTCCTATGACCTAATATAATGGTTTGAGGCATTTTATGTTCCTGGAGCAAGCGGATGCCTTTGGGTTCTACTAGCATGAGACAGGACATATGGAGATATTACTGGTGTCCGCTCTAGCAAATAGATGATTAACGGGAAGATAGTGATAGTGATAGGTATTTAATGGAAGTGGAAAATATTCTGATTTGAGGAAGCAGTGTACCACCCATATAGCAGAGCCTGGCAAGCTACTCATGTTGCATTTGATATGCCAAAACCCAGTAACAATTATAGGCCTCATTCCCATGACCTGAATTTTGAGGCTCTTTGTGTTCCTGGAGCCAACAGATGCCCTTGGGCTACACTAGCATGTGACAAGACATATGGAGATGTTACTGGTGCCCGCTCAAGCAAATCAATGAACAACGGGAGGACAAGTGTTACAAGCGATACAAGTGAGGAAGCAGCCTTAAGTCTGGGCTCCTGCTAGCCGGGTTTTAGGTGCTCAGTGGTTTAAATGTACACGTAGGACCAGGAACCGAATGCAAAGGGCTGCATGCATGCTTTGCACGAAGAAACCTGGGCTTAAACCCTTGAACCTCCCAGAGAGACGCCTGAGTGAGCACCTATCCAGGAGTCACCCCGCTCTATCTACCTGTCCGTGGCGCTCCAGATCACCCCTCAAAGGAAGCATAAAGGAATAAATGTACAGTTAATACTCTGCTGCTCTGTTAGCGTCTTAAGATTCCAAGAAGGAAGATACACAGGCTGAGGTAACAATAGCCATGAATGTTGGCTTGCATTTAATTGCTAAATTTGTTGCTATATAAACTATGTTAAATAAAATAGAATGGTACAGTATAGATTTTTCCATGGAGTTGTGTAAAGCTTTGGTAAATGGATTGTGAATGTTAAGTTGTCCTGTTTGAGAGATACTAGCGTAGATAAGGCACTTGCCTTACAAATGGCTGACTCAGGTTCGATCCTGCAGGTCATAAGGTCCCCTGAACCCCCCCAAGACTGATCTCTGAGCACAGCCATAAGTGGCTCATAAACCAAACCAAAAACAAATACATAAAAAGGTCCTCTTAAGTTATATTTTTTATTATTTGATGTTTAATATTTAGTTGATTGACGTCTAATATTACTAGACAATCTTCTGACAAAGTAGGCTAAAGTTTAATTTAAAAGATGCTTTATAATGAAATGAAAGGTGCTCAAAATCACTAATCATCAGGGAAATGTAAATCCAAACCACAGTGAATGTTACACAGTGAATGTTACATCATACATCTTAGAATGGCTGTTATTAAAAATACAGAAAACAAGTGTTAGCAAGGAAGCATAGAAAAAGCGCTCATGATCACTTTTGGAAATAAAGCGTGACGATCACTATGGAAAGTGGTACAGAGATTCTTTAAAAATTTAAAACAGGACAACTTTAACCCTATGATCTAGCAATATCATTTCTGGGTATATAGGCAAAGGAAATGAAAATAGAATCTCCAAGTGATATCTGTACCCCTATGTTTTTTGCAGCTATTCAGATATGGAAACAACCTAAATGTCCACCAATGAATTGATGGATAAGGTGAGGATTGAATAGCTATCTATCTCTCTCCCTCCCTCTCCCTCTCTCTCTCTCTCTCTCTCTCTCTCTCATTCAACCATGAGAAAAATAACATAATAGATGGAACTTGAAGTCATGATACTAGTTTTTTTTTAAAAGGGTAAATAGAAACAAATAGTGTAGCTCACTTATATGTGGAATCCTGAAAAGTTGTATGCACAGAATCAGAATCTAAAATGGACATTTCTGAGAGGTGGGGAAATGGGAAGATTTAGTAAAGGTTACTGTTAAATTCACTAAACCTGGTAGTATACAGTTTTGGTGACAACTGTAAGTCAGTCAAAACCAAAACCTCAATAAATGCTCAATATTTAAAAAGTAAAATCCGAGCCAGAGCGATAGCCCAGCAGGTAGGGCATTTGCCTTGCATGCGGCCGACCCGGATTCAATTCCTGGCATCCCATATGGTCCCCTGAACACTTCCAGGAGTAATTCCTGAGCAAAGAGCCAGGAGTAACCCCTGAGTATCACCGGGTGTGACCCAAAAAAGAAAAAAAAAAGTAAAATCCAAGGGTGATCAGTCACAAGCATACAATTATGTACGCTTCACGCTATAGTCAGTCAAATACCATTCCCATTTTTTTTCCCTATTAATTCCTAGCTTCTATTTGAGAGCATGTCTTCTGTCTGGTGCTGCCTAATTAAAACCAGTTTTTTGCTCAAATAAACTCTTAATAAGGGGCCGGAGCGATAGCCCAGCGGGTAGGGCGTTTGCCTTTTGCATGCGGCCGGCCTGTGCCGGCCTGGGTTTGATCCCCGGCATCCCATATGGTCCCCTGAGCACCGCCAGGAATAATTCCTGAGTGCAGAGCCAGGAGAAACCCCTGAGCATTGCCGGGTGTGACCCAAAAAGCAAAAATAATAATAATAATAATAAAATAAAAAAAATAAAAAAACTCTTAATAAGTTTCAGTTTCTTTTTTTTGGGGGGTGGACTTTTGGGGTCTGGTGAGACTCAAGGGCCACACCTAGTGGTGCTTGAGGCCAGATGCTATGCTGGAATTCAAACCAGGATCTCTGCAGCCATATGCTAGGAAAGTACCTTAACCTTTGCACAGTAAATCTGGCTCCTCAGTTTATTTTTTTTTCTTCTTTTGGGTTTAGGGTCACACCTAGAAGTGCTTAAGGATTACTCCTGGCTGTGTTCTGGACTCACTCCTGAAAGACTTGGGGGACTATATGGGCTGCTGGTGATAGTAGCTGGGTGTGTTCTGTGCAAGGCAAGTGCTTACCTTATGTATTATCTCTCCAACCCTTCAATTTATCTTTTAATAGAGCATGCTTTCAGCTATAATATCAGCAAGTTTTTGGGGAATCGAATGTACAGAATTGTCAAGACAGTTATTAATACAATAATACAGTATGGCATACTTGTTTCTTTTTTTTTTCCTTTTTGGATCATCCGGGGATGGTCAGGGGATACTCGTGGCTCTGCACTCAGGAATTACCTCCTAGCGGTGCTTGGGGGACCATATGGGATGCTGGCAATTGAACCTAGGTCAGTTGCATGGAAGGCAAACGTCCTACCGGCTGTACTATCCTCTACCCCCATAATATGGCATACTTGAGGGACTAGAGCTATAGCACAGCAGGTAGGGCATTTGCCTAGCACGTGGCCAACCTGGGTTCGATCCCGGCATCCCATATGGTCCCTCTAGCACTGCCAGGAGTAATTCCTGAGTGAAGAGCCAGGAGTAACCCCTGAACATCACTGGGTGTGACCCAAAAAGCAAAAAAAAAAAAAAAAAGAGGCATATTTGAAAGTTGATGAGTAAAGTGTTTTCACCACAAAAAAAAAAATAGCAATTACATGTTGTGATGTGGGTGTTAGCTAATGTTATGATCACTTTGTAATATGTGTGTATTAAATAATTTCATTTTATCTTTGAACATGCACGCTATTATGTCAATTATATCCCATAAAACATATATCCAATAAAATTAGTAGGGAGAAATGTTGCCCTCAGTATCAACCTGGAGGTTTACATACCAAGCATGCACCAAGTTTCAGATTATTTGCAAATATCATTCCAGATATTATCACAAGAGATAAATATCACAAAAACAGGCTGTTTGTGCAGTGGCCACAGAACAACGGGGGCTATACACTATTATTTCATTGTGTCATTCATATAAACTATTTTCTGCTGATACCTTTCAGAGTTCTTATAAATCTGTAAAATTACACATATCACTATGGAAACAAAACCACTTTTACTGTCATGATTGATTTAAAATGATCAGGATAATGAATAAATGGCACATAAGAACATGTATGATACAAGCATAAACAGAGGTAGAGACATCAGAGAAAAGCCTAATGTCTGGCCAATTTCATGGCTATGTAAACAGTGGAAATGTTATAAATAAATAAGTTCTTCCCAGTGCTTTTAAAAAATTACACTGAAGATTGACACCAGTCCGAATTTTAAACAGCACTATCAATATTTAATAATATTTAACAGGAGGTTTGGTATTTGCTTGGATTAGGGGCTTTTATATTTGACGGGAATTAGTTGCATTAAGCAAAGTTCATCTGTGTGAAAACACATTCAATTTACGAAAGATCTATTTGAATCGGGAGTTCTTAAAGTGCACTCATGGGACAACACTGGTGATCTGTGATACTTTAGAAGGAAACCTCTGTTGTGTTGGTACTTTCGTAAGTCAGGAATTAATAATTCATAACATTTCATTTAAAACACAAATTGATTCATTGGTGCTTTGTTGCTGTCTTTTGGCCTTCCTTTTAATTTGAGGTTACACTTGGCAGCTACATTTGGCACCACTTAGGTGCTTCTATAATTTTGGTACTGGGGACCATGTGGAGTTGAACCCAGCCTTCCTTCCCGCAGCGCTTATACTCCAGACCTTTGCATCATCTACCACATTGATGTTGCTTTTTATAAATATAGGTTTTATAACTACAAGCCTTTTCTCCTAGTATCGAAGCTGAGTCCAGCTAGTGATATATCACTAGCTGGTTATGGGGATAACTCCATTAAAGGGATTACTGACTGATAAATTACCCAAAAAGAAATGACATGGTGTCAGACTGCAAAACTGTTCCAATTATTCACCTACTTTGGCCAGCCCCACATCCTTGTCCACACACTTCTCTAAGCCCTCCCCCTGCTAACTCTGGGAGTAGGCCTTGTGACCTGAACAGTCTAGCAGACTAGTAAATGGCAAGCAGCTGCTGGGAAAGTGCTTGATGGGCCAGAGAGATAGTACAGTGGGTGGGTGTTTGCTTTTGCATGTGGCCTACCTAGATTTGATCCCCAGCACCCCATACGGTGCCATGAGTTGTGCCAAATATGGCCCCAAACCAAACAGAAGGAACAAAGTACTTGATCTGGTGAGCAGTCCCCAAAGAGCTTTCTGGAGATGAAATGTCCTTATGGTCAAACCAAGTCATCATCATTTTAGACAAGTCAGTCAAGGTTGGCCATCACCTGCTGGCCCTATACAGGAGAGAAGCTGCTCAGGGCCAGCAGACCAACTGCCAACATCAGACCAACTGACCCTCATAAATGTGTATGGTAGCACTATGTGGGGGGGTCCTCTGGTTTCTTATGAGGCTCTGCTGGGATGACGGACCAGGGCTAGAACCCGCCTTCCCTCCTGGGCACCTCATGATCAGCTGGACACAGGGAGAGCTGGTAGCAGCTCTACCCCATGTCTGAGTCTCTGGATCAGGCATTCCTGGGCTTGAAATAGATGACTGTAGGGTGGGACTCTGATGAGCAGGGCTGTGATCAGCTTTTCTGCTGGGTGGAGCTCTGACGAGCTGTGGAGTCTGGATGTTGAAAATGAGTTGATCATGAGGTGCCCAGGAGGGAAAGAGGGTTCTAGACCTGGCCTGCCATCCCAGCAGAGCCTCACAAGAAGCCAGAGGACTCCCACACCATGAGGGCCGCCATTTTTAACATTTGGACTCTACAGCTCCTCAGATCTCCACCCAGCAGAAAAGCTGATCTTTCCCAGTTTCTCATGGCTGCTTTGCGGCCACATGGTTCATCAATATTGCACGAGATGAGAGGCTACTACAAGAGTATCCCACCCGCATGGCAGAGCCTGGCAAGCTACCTGTGTTGTATTTGATATGCCAAAACCCAGTAACAATTATAGACCTCATTCCCATGACCTGAAGGAATGGTTTGAGGCTCTTCATGTTCCTGGAGCAAGCAGTTGCCCTTGGGCTATACTAGCATGTGACAGGACATATGGAGATGTTACTGGTGCCCACTCGAGCAAATTGATGAACAGGAAGACAAGTGATACAAGTGAAGCACTATGTGACAAACAATAATTATGCATTTTTGATAGGAAATTCCCTGGTATTGAGTACTTTCACAGCCGCTTAAGCAACGTTTCTCTGTAAAAGAGAATCTGTATATTGTTATTGGTGAAAACTACATTGTGGTCTGGCATCAAATGAATATTTTATCATTTTGATATTTGTGGAGGCCACCCAAGCCAGGCTCTAAGGTCCTAGTCCCCATGGCCACATGCTCAGCTGAGCAATGAAGTGCTGCTTTGTGTAATATGGCTGTGGAGCAACCCTGCAGCAGTCCTGGGGAATCTTCAAGACTACACTTAAGAGTATGGTGGCAATGGTGGAGGCAGCAGCGTGTAAGTGTGTGGGGAGGACAGGAGCCATTTGGTGTCCGGGTACAAACTCAGTTCCTTCAAATATCAGGCACACACCTGTGGTTGTACCCCTAGTTCCACAAAACTATTTTTTTTATGTTTTTCATGTAAGGTTATTTTATTAAATATTTTTTTCATATTTCAAAATACTAGAGATAAAAAATTTATCTTATATTCATTTTTTAAAGTTCCATGATCTCAAAGTCATGGGGCAGAGCTTCTACTGGCTCTCCCTGTGCCTTGCCGCTCATGAGGCACCCAGGAGGCATGGTGGGTTCTAGCCCTGGCCTGCCACCCCAGCAGAGCCTCACAACAAGCCAGACGACCCCCCCCCCTACTCCATGGGGGCCGCCATTTTCCACATCCGGACTTCCCTCTCGTCACAACTCCACCCAGAAGACTAGACTATCACAGCCTGGCTCGCACGGCCGTGTGGTTCATCTATAATTGCTTTATTTAGAGGTGACTACAAGAATATGCCACCCGCATGGCAAGCCTGGCAAGCTGCTCGTGTAGTATTTGATATGCCAAATAGCAGTAACATTTATATTAGGTCATTCCTATGACCTAATATAATGGTTTGAGGCTCTTTATGTTCCTGTAGCAAGCGGATGCCTTTGGGTTCTACTAGCATGAGACAGGACATATGGAGATATTACTGGTGCCCGCTCTAGCAAATAGATGATGAACGGGAAGATAGTAATAGTGATAGTGATCTCAAAGTACCTAAAAAAGAAAACAAGGTGAAATCATTTAAGTGCAATTATACTTTTGTAGGTTTTTTTTTTTTTTTTTTTTTTTGCTTTTTTGGGTCACACCCGGCCATGCTCAGGGGTTTCTCCTAGCTCTACACTCAGGAATTACTCCTGGCAGTGCTTGGAGGACCATATGGGATGCCGGGGATCGAACCCAGGCCGGCATGGGCCGGCCGCGTGCAAGGCAAACGCCCTACCTGCTGGGCTATCGCTCCGCCCCTACTTTTGTAGGTTTTTTGATTTGGTTATTTATTGTTGCTTTGTTTTCTTGATGGGCCTCACCTGGTGCTGAGGGATTACTCCTGGCCTCACTTAGGAATCATTCCTGGTAGGGCTCAGAGGACTATATGGAGTGTTGGAAGTGAAATCTGGGTTGGATGCATCAAGGCAACTGCCCTATCCACTGGACTATCTCTCTGGTCCTACAGTTATTCTCTGTTTTGGAATGAATGAAGAAGTTTATTTTTCCGGCAGTTAGGTTCAATTCAGTGAGACAAAAAATTTAGTGCCTTCAATCTGATGGGTACTATAATCAAAACAGGAATTCAAAGACCCTTAAGGATCTTAAAGGTGAGTGAGAGACTAATATAAAAGCAGATCATCTCAGCTTTAGGGGAGCACAAATGTTGGTGTGACCTTTATCTGGAAGGTGTATTCTTGAAGTACTGAAGACTGACTGAAAGTCCAATTCAGAAGCACTGATAAGGTCAAGGGCATCAGAAAAAAGGAATTTTAGTTAAAGTAAAACAATAAGAATAGGCCTTGGAGTGGTGTGAAACCATGTGATTAAATACAGTTTAATACTCACCTGGGGATGAATGATAAAATGAGAAATGGTAAGAAAGGATAAGAGCAGTCTTGGAGCACACATATCCATAGTCAGAGATGTGTACACCATCAAGACCATGACAGAGACTGAAATGATTTAAACCCAGAGCGACATGACCAAGTTTCTATTTTACAGAACAGGATGGGCTAAGGGGCACTGTACTTGCTAATTTGAAAACCAGTGTAGTGCTGAGGATGTTGCTTAGTGATTTTAGCATATATACCTTGCGTGTCCGAGGTTACAGATCCTCTGCACCCACCCCCCACACACACAAAATGTAGGCAACCAACCAGCTTCACCTCTGAATTATTGTTGTTTTTTCTAAAACAAAAATCATATCAAGTCACTCTTCTGCTGAATATGTTCTGATGGCACATTCTTTTCTGCCCAGCTCTTTGTCTCACATATACTTATCATTCATAACAACAATCAAGGAAGATTTTTCTTATTTTCCTGTAGAAATTATATTCTCCAAGCCCACAGTCCCCATTTGCCTGTAGAAATTACATTCTTTGGGCACTAATTCGTGGGGAATTGCAGCTCTCCAGGAATAAGGTTCAACTTTGGGGATCTTGAGGCAGGCAAAAAAGCTACTGCTGTTTTCTGAAAAGGAAACTGTAGCAGTATAACCATGAAACTCTACACTTGGAACCAGCAAATCCTGCCTACAACATCCAAAAACTCTCGTGTCATTTTATAGAAGTTGCCAGAGAAGGAACTACTCTCTTGCTTAGGTTGAGATTTATGCATCATTTCATGGACACAGAAGGAATGGAGAGAAACAGGTTTTTTGTTTGTTGGCAAACTAAGAAACAAGAATTAACTCTTAGATACACGAGCAGATAGAAAGGGACTTTCTTAGATGTAGGACCTTGAGAAACTCTTAATACAGCTGTTATTTCAGTTGCAAAATGACTGAAAGGGAAGTTTTACAAATGAAATACAAAAGCATTTGTATAAGTAAAGGGAGGAGCATAGTTTGGGGGACAGTGAGCTACAGGACATCAATATGGCAAGAGGGTGCCCTTGTTTCATCTCTCTAATCTGCTTCATAACTGCTCTCCAAATCCATAAACACCCCAGTGGGCAGTGTCAGGCTTCTTTTTTTAATATTTTATTATACCACCGTGAGATACACAAAGATGTTCATAAGATGTTCATATTTGGGTTTCGGTCTTACAGTGTTCCAGCACCCATCCCTCCACCAGTGCCCATTTCCCGCCACCAATGTCCTCGATTCCCTCCCCCTCCCCTAGCGTGCCTCTATGGCAGGTTCTTTATTTATTTCTCTTTCTATCTCTTTCCCTAAGAGAGTTCAGGATGCCACTCTGTCTCACGTTCATTGATTTAAAGAAAGCCTTTGATTCTGTGGAAACTGAAGCAGTCATTGAAGCCCTAGCCAAACAGGGCATTCAAACCCAATACACCAAGATCCTTCATGAGCTGTATTATGGATTCATCACCAGGATCTCACCATTCTACAAAGAACTGATCATCAATTTCAAAAGAGGGGTTCAGCATTTCACCAAAACTCTTCAGCGCCACTCTCGAGAACATCATGCAACAATTAGAATGGGAAGGAATGGGAGTTAAGATAGACAGTCAACAACTAAACCAACTCCACTTCGCTGATGACATCGTTCTAATAACACCAAACATTAGCCAAGCAGCACAAATGCTGGCTGACTTCGACAGAGAATGTGGAAAGATATGTCTACAGTTGAATCTCAGCAAAACTATGTTCATGAAAAATGAACTAGTTCCAGAGGCCCCATTCACTCTCAATGGAACAAACATCTCTGAATGCAGCAGTTATGAATACCTAGGTAGAGAAGTCAACATGATGAGCGACCTAAAACCTGAGCTGCACAGGAGGAAGAGAGCGGCATGGAATGCCTTCAAAAACATCCAAGAAATAGCTAAAAAGACAAAGCACCTCCGGCTCTGGGCACATCTCTTCAACTCCACTGTTCTCCCTGCATTAACATACACCTCAGAGACCTGGGCCCTATGAAAGCAGGATGAGAATGCTATTCAGGTCTCCCAGAGAGGAATCGAAAGAGCTAAGCCTGGAATATCACACCTCACTCAAGTGAAAGAAGGAATCCGAGTTCCAACTCCATTGCTGTTCCAGAGTCAGGGATGCCGTCTCGTTTGCCAAGGCATCGAAAATCAGATGGGCTGGACATTTAATGCGATTTGGAGACGACTGCTGGATTAGAGCAGTTACCGAATGGATCCCACGGGATGTCAAAATATCACGTGGCTGCCCACCTACAATATGGTCAGATTTCTTTGTCAAGACCCTGAGCGAACGGTTTGAGGCTCTTTGTATTCCTGAAGCAACCAGATGCTATTGGGCTACACTGCACATGATAGGGTCAAATAGAAATATTACTGGCGCCCGCTCGAGCAAATTGATGAATAACGGGATGTCAGTGATAAAGTGATCAATCTCTTTCTCTTTTCCTTCCCTTCCACAGTGTGGATTACAATACATACATTCAAATGATGCCATGTGTATCTTTTTGCCTGTATTTAATGCTCAGTTCTAGGTTGGTATTAGCACTTTTGACAATTATTGACACACTGTTCTATTCTCTGTCTTACCTAGCCTCTGATTCCCACACGTTTGTGATAATTTCCACCTTTGACAAGACCTCCTGATCCATGCTTCACCTGACCTTGGATACTGGTATCATAATATGTACATATATATTTATGTCATGCAAGTAAATGCAGTCATTCTATATCTGTCTCTCTCATTCTGGCTAATTTCACTCAACATAATCTTCTCCATGTCCATCCATTTATAGGCAAATTTCATAACTTCATTTTTCCTAACAGCTGCATAGTATTTCATTGTGTAGATGTACAAAAGCTTTTTATCCAGTCATCGATACTCGGACACTCTGGTTGTTTCCAGATTCTGGCTATTGTGAATAATGCTGCTATGAACATAAAAGTAGGGATGGTGTTCCTGCTGCGTATTTTTGGTTTCCCAGGGTATATTCCCAGGAGTGGTATGGCTGGGTCAAATGGGAGCTCAATTTCTAGTCTTTGGAGGACTGTCCATATTGTTTTCCAGAAAGGCTGTACCAGTCGACATTCCCACCAACAACGGATGAGTGTCCCCTTTTCTCCGCATCCACGCCAGCACTTGTTCTTGCTCTTTTGGATATGTGCCCGTCTCTGTGGTGTAAAATGATATCTCATTGTTGTTTTGATTTGCATCTCTCCAATGATTAAGGATGATGATCATTTTTCATATGTCTTTTGGCCATTCGAATTTCTTCCTTGTTGAAGTTTCTGTTCATTTCTTCTCCCCATTTTTTGATGGGGTTGTTTGTTTTCTTTTGTAAAGTTCTACCAATGCCTGATATATCCTGGATATTAACACCTTATCAGATGGGCATTGGGTGAATATTCTTTCCCACTCTGTGGACTGTCTTTGTATCTTGGTCAATATTTCTCTTGAGGTGCAGAAGCTTTTTAGTTTCATGTAGTCCCATATGTTTATCTTTTCTTCTAGTTGCTTTGTTAGTAGTTTTTCACCTTTGAAGATGCCTTTAGCTTCAATGTCGTGGAGGGTTTTTCCTATATTTTCTTCAATGTACTTTATGGATTCAAGTCTGATATTGAGATCTTTAATCCATTTTTTTTTGCTTTTTTTTGGGTCACACCCAGCAATGCTCAGGGGTTTCTCCTGGCTCTGCACTCAGGAATTACTCCTGATGGTGCTTGGGCGACCATATGGGATGCCGTGGATCGAACCCGGGCCGCAGGCCAGCTGCATGCAAGGCAAACGCCCTACCCGCTGGGCCATTGCTCCAGCCCCAATCTTTAATCCATTTTGATCTGATTTTTGTGCATGGTGTTAGACAGAGCTCCAAATTCATTTTTTTTATATGTCACTGGCCAGTTTTCCCAACACTACTTGTTGAAGAGGCTTTCCTTACTCCATTTTGGCCTCTTTGCACCTTTATCAAAGATTAAATGATCATTTGTTTGAGGTTGGGTGTCAGGATACTCCATTCTATTCCATAGGTCCACAGGTCTGTTTTTATTCCAATACCACACTGTTTTAATTACTACTGCCTTGTAGTACAGTTTGAAGTTGGGAAAGGTGATGCCTCCCATCTTCTTTTCCCCAATTGCTTTAGCTATCCGTGGGGGTTTATTGTTCCATACAAATTTCAGGAGTGTCTGGTCAATTTCTTTGAAGAATGTCATGGGTATCCTTATAGGGACTGCACTGAATCTGTACAAAGCTCTAGGGAGTATTACCATTTTGCCAATGTTGATTGTCCCCATCCATGAACAGGGAATGTGTTTCCATTTTCTTGTGTCCTCTTTTACTACTTTTTTAGCTCAAAGTACATACAAGCATTTTGTTTTTCTTTTAGTAAGAGTTTCCCAATAACCTTATATATTAAATCTCACAAAAGGGCTGATTATATTTTGTCTGTTTTTGTTTTACCTCTGGTCCACACCCAGGTACACCTAGGGGTTAGTTCTGGCTCTATGCTCAAGGATCACTCCTGATAGACTCAGAGGCCTTACAGGTTTCCAGGGATTGAATTTTAATCCTCTGCATACAAGATAAGTGCCCCTATCCCACTGTCTCATCTCTCTGGTTTCAGGAATGGCAGTCATTTAAGATCTTTGGTTCTTGTCCTTTTTTTTTTCAGGATAAACCAATGGGGACCAGTGGAAGTGTTAGTATGACTGGGCAGACTGGACCAATGTCATATTATATTGTAGAGTTGCAATTTCCTAGACTCAGATGGGCATAGCTGGCAGCTGTGCACATTTTACGTTCCTCTGTTTTCCCATCCAGGTTTTAGAGTGGGGAGGGGAAGATTGCTTCTGGGATCAGAAGTCAGCAGAGGGCACAGAGAAGCTCTGTCCGACCTCACTGCTAGCACACTGCTCTCTCATGCCAAGGTGAGAGATATCTTTACCAACCATGACTCACAACATGAAGGGGCCAAAGAAGGGAGGCAGTTCTATGTACATAGGAGATTCCCTAGGACTGGGAAACAACTTGTCAACACCTAGCGTCCTAAGATATATCACCTTCTTGGTGTCTTTGTTTTTAAGATAGATTTGTGAAGTTTCTACAAAGGCTCATGTAGGCCCTATGTTTAGCTCATAGGTGTAATCACAGATTCATTGCCAATATTCATTGAAGGAATGATGAATGGAGTAGAGAAATATTGAGGGAAGGTTCCCCATCAGCAGGTGAATCCAACCAATGGAGGGCTGCCCAGGGTCTATCAAGCCTGTGGTGCACTTTCCCAGAATAGGAGTGGGAGTGACGAACTAAATTAAGGGGGCTCTGATGGATGAAGGTACAATGGACCTGCAGCCTTAGTTCAAGTCTCAGGTAATCCTGTAACTGCCTCCAATAGCACCTGGGGTTATAGAAATAAGGTAGGCACAGGTTTGAGGTGCACAGTATTTTAATCCTCTGTAAATCTGATCACTTCGCTGACTGAACACAGACATCCAAACTTACCTTTCTTAGTCTTCATTTATCTCAATGTAAATCTTGTTAAAATAAAGTTTCTCAGAGAATAATAGGGTTAATTCAATAAATTCTCTAGCAAGCTGTTCAAATCGCATATAAACTAGAGATGATCAATTTGCGGAAAGTCCCCATGAAGTTGCATATGACTGAAAAAAATTTCCAATTACTATTCACTTTGATCTACTGCCAATCTCATTTTTCCATTAAGATCCAAACCAGGCTGGTATTTGATTCCACGGGAATGTGAAAATTGCACTGAGACCTCAATCTCTGAACTTCAGGTTGTGGCGGTGGGCAAGCTGGTACACAATGGGCAAATAGACTCATTCATTGTTTTTCTTTCTTTTTTGTTTCTTCTTTCCTTCCCCTTCCTTCCCTTCCATCCTTCCTTCCTCCCCTTCTTTTCTTTCCCTTATTTTCTTTTTCTTTCCTTCTTTCTTTCTTTTCTTTCCTTCTTTTATATCTTTCTATTTATTTCTTTCATTTTTATCAAAGCACCGTGATTTACAAGGTAAAAAGGGTTTCATAATACAGTTAGAAAGATTTATAATTCAACACCACTCTGGTGGTGGCACCAGTGTGTTCCCACCACCAAAGACCCTCATTTCCCACCCAACCCCAATCTCCATGTCTGCTCCCTCAGCTGGCACTAATTATATTGACCATTAAAGACTACATGGAAATGGTATTGATAAACTCATTTTTCCCTCTCTGGTGTGTGATGGGCGAAATTGGATGATTTCTATTCTTGAATTTACTTTCTGAGTTTCTAGAATGTGATTGGTTTCTACTAGTTTGAGATATCAGGGAGAACTGAATGGCTGCTCTACACCATGTGTCTCTGCATCATGGCTGCAGCCCAGAAGCAGTTCATGGGTGGGTCCACCAGGCCTCCCTGATGGGACAGAGGTGGGGGGGAATGGACCCCAGCTCCATCTCCACGGAAGCCCAGTGACTTTAGCTGCTGAGACCCGCATAGCTGGGCTTGAAATAGGCTGTTCTCTTGGGTTGGGCTCTGATGAGCCGGGCTTGAAACGGGCTTCTGTCTTTCATGGGGCTTTGATGAGCTGCGGAGTCCGGACGTTGAAAATGGCTGCGATTATGGTGAGTGAGTTTCCTCTGGCTTCTTCTGAGGACCTCTAGGGTGGGGGCTGGGACCAGAACCCGCCCTCTCTTCTGGACACCTCATGCTCAGCCAAGCATGGGGAGAGCCGGGGCAGCTCTGCCCCATGTGCTTGTGTCTTTCGCAAGTGGATTCTTGAAAGCCATCTGTAACTAAACACCTTATGGTCACTCTAAACAGAAGTGAGAGGGAAAAACAAATAGATCTCACTGAAGTAAAACTGAACTTTAAACTCCTTAGCTACACCCTGAAAATGCCCATGGCCACTCAACTCTGGAAGGGGGATGTCACAGAGGACCCACTATTGCCAGCAATTTTTTTTTCTGCTTTTTGGGTCACACCCGGCAATGCTCAGGGGCTACTCCTGGCTCTTCGCTCAGGAATTACTCCTGGCAGAGCTCGTGGGACCATATGGGATGCCAGGATCTTACCTGGGTTGGCCGTGTGCAAGGCAAACACCCTACCCCCTATGCTATCGCTCCGGCCCCTGCCAGCAATTTTTCTTGGCTGTAGCTTGATGAATCCATCATACTTAAAAACTGCCCATCTGTCTCCTGCTTCTGATCAGAAAAGGAGAGCAATGACTTTGAGATGAAGCTCAAGTTAATGCTCAACTATATGCTAGTGGAAGTGTTCTGAGGAGATCCTATTTGGTAGGTCATATGCACATTTTCTATTTAACATGGGTTAATCGGAATGTAAATCCTATAGCAAATAGAGGAACATCTGTAGAGTCATATGCAAGCAGGGTGCCTAATTAATTGTGTTTACCACACAAGAACAAAATATAAGCATATTGGACCAGAGTACAGCAGGTAGGGCATTTGCCTTGCAAGTGACCAACCAGCGTTTGATCCTTCTCCATATGGTCCCCCAAGCACTGTCAGGAGTAATTCCTGAGTGCAGAGCCAGGAGTAAGCGCTGATCATCACGGGGTGTGACCCAAACAAAAGATAAGCATGTTTAGGCATCAAAGCTTAGAAGAATGAAGAAGGTTTTATTTGGCCATGTTTTCTTTACAGAACACCATCTGCTGAGCTGTTATGGCAACAGGGAGAATGGGAGGGACCACAAACCTTTGGCCCTGAATAGGACTGAAGGTTTCCTCATCAAAACCTCATTCACACAGACAAAGATGTTTAAGATACTTTTAAGAATCTAGATGCTTGCTTTGTTTTTTCTTCTTTTTTTAGTTTAGTCATTCACTGAATGAAATATTTGATGTAACACTGCTTCTGTAGTTCTGTATTAATATATATCCCACTGGAATAACCAATAACCTGAAGAAATAATGCTACGACTTTCAAAACAGTGAGATTACATTTCATAATGGAATAGAAAATTGTTTCATTAGAGATTATTCATCACACTGCAACCTCAAGGTGAATTAACATTTATGAAATGTTGAAGAATACAAGCTAGACTCTGCTACCTGAAACATTCACATTACTGCCAGATGATCAGAACCACCGGTTCACAGGCACTTAATGAAGTTAGAGTTACCTCAGGTGTATCCCGGCTAAACAGGAGTGAGACCCTTACTCATCTTTGTGTTTATTTGTATTCCGTATTATAAATTTACCGTTATAATTAAGAAATGAGATTTTTTATAAGAAACAGGACTTTGTTACCAATGTTTATGCCTCTATCTAAAATGCAATTACTGAAATAAAATCTGTTTTCGAGCTAGAGCAGTAGTACAGCTGGTAGGGTGCTTACCTTGAAGAGGGATGACCTGGTTTTGACACCCAGCATCTCATATGGCCCACCGAGCCCAGCCAGGAGTGATCTCTGAGTGCAGAGCTGGGAGGAAACCCTGAACCTGCTGGGGTGTGGTCTCCAAACAAAAACAAAAGAAATAACATCCATATTCAAAGGATAGAATTAGCAAATAACTAAATTAAAAACTGGCTGAAGTTAGAGAAAAGGTAAAGTTCTCTAACGTGCATTAACATTGATGTGCATACAATGATATTCATATTATTTTCACAAAATTAAAATAAAGGGGGAGAAATAAAGTTTCAGGGTTCTCTGCCTCACAATGGACTGTATATACACCACTGTTTATATGTGGATATACACATTGTATCTAATGTTTTATGATGCTGTGCTTTTTTTTCTTCGTCTGTACAAAACAGTGGTGAGTAAAATGTTTTCTCATTGATTCAATAAGAAAAACTAGTGGCCAGAGAGATAGTACAGTGGATAAAGTGCTTGTCTTGAATGTGGCCAACCTAAGCTGGATCCTGACACCCAGGATATGGATTCCCAATCACTAACCCCTGAGCACAGAGACAGGAGTAGCTCTGAGCACAGTTGGGTGTGGCCCAGGACCCAATTCTCCCCCTTGCCCCCCAATACTCACACACACACACACACCGCACACTAGCAGAATTAGGGATACTCACAATTATTAGCTGAGAGACCAGTCAGATCACCGGTGGGGAGTGTGATGTCAAGTGATGCTGAACAGTAGATTAGCTCTTTTCCTTGGGAAAGACACATGGCCTTAGGAAAGACACATGGCCTAGGCATGGGGTCATTCTTAGAAACTATTTGATGTTTGGGGCCAGAGAGATAGTACAGTGGGTAGAGCACTCACCCTTGCACATTGGCTGACCTGGGTTCAATCCCTGGCATCCCATATCGTCCCCGTGTACTATTAGGGAGTAATTTCTCCATGCAGAACTGGGAGTAACCCCTGAGCACCATCATGGGTGGTACAAAAAGAAAAAAAGGAGAAGAAAAGAGAGAAAGAAGAAGAGGAAGGAAGGAAGGAAGGAAGGAAGGAAGGAAGGAAGGAAGGAAGGAAGGAAGGAAGGAAGGAAGGAAGGAAGGAAGGAAGGAAGGAAGGAAGGAAGGAAAGGAAGGAAGGAAGGAAGGAAGGAAGGAAAGGAAGGAAGGAAGGAAGGAAGGAAGGAAGGAAGGAAGGAAGGAAGAGGAACCTCATACCACAGAGACTGGCCCATATTCAAAAGGGTAAAAGCAACAAGTGCTGGCATGGATGCTGGGAAAATGGGACTCTCATACATTGTTGGTGGGAATGTCGACTTGTACAACTTTTCTGGAAAACAATATGGACATTCCTCCAAAGACTAGAAATTGAGCTCCCTTTTTGATCCAGCCATACCACTCCTGGGAATATACCCTGGGAAGCCAAAAACACACAGCGGAAACACAATCCGAACTTTTATTTTCGTAGCAGCACTATTCACAATAGCCAGAACCTGGAAACAACCAGTATTCCTGAGAACTGATGACTGGATAAAGAAACTGTGGTACATCTACACAATGGAATACTATGCAGCTATTAGGAAAAATGAAGTTATGAAATTTGCTTATAAATGGAAAGGATCATGTTGAGTGAAATTAGTCAGAAGGAAAGAGAGAGACATAGAATGACTGCATTTATTTTCATGACATAAATATATCAGATGGTCTTACCAAAAGTGGAAATTACCGTAAGCGTGAGGGAGTCAGAGGTTAGGTAAGACAGAGAAGGGAACATGTGTGAATAAATGTCGAAAGGGCTGATACAAACATAGAACTGAGCATAAAATACAGGCCAAAAAAATGCACATGATGGCTTCCAAGTGTATGTAGTGCAACCCACAATGTGTAGAAGGTAGGGAGAGAGAGGGAGAGAGAAAAGAGATAAAGAACCTGCCATTTAGGCAGGCTATGGGAGTGGGGGAGGGAATTGGGGACATTGGTGGTGGGAAATGGGCACTGGTGGAGGGCGGGTGCTGGAACACTATGTGATCGAAACCTCCAAACATGAACAACGTTGTAATTGTATATCTCACGGTGGTATAATAAAATGTTTAATTAAAAAAAAAAAGAGAAAGACAGGCAGCAAGAAAGAAAGAAAAAAAGAAAGAAAAAGAAAGAAAGAAAGAAAAAAAAAAAAAAAGACAGAAAGAAAGAAAGAAAGAAAGAAAGAAAGAAAGAAAGAAAGAAAGAAAGAAAGAAAGAAAGAAAGAAAGAAAGAAAGGTAAGAACGAAAAACTATTTGATGCTTTAAGTGCAACTACGGATGGGAGCACTGTCAGTGCCTGGTGGGGGGCAGGGAAACCCTGACTACACTGAACCGGCAGCAGTCACCAATGTGGGCAAAGCTGCCATGCAGAAAAGTCCAGGAAGGCTAACTTAAAGACTGATGAAATCAAGCAACCATTCTCATATTTTCATTTTGTTTGCTTTTTAGTTTTTTTTTTTGGGGGGGGCACCCAATAGTATTCAAGAAGCTAATCCTGGCTCTGTGATCAGGAGTGAACGGCCGCAGTGCTCAGGGGTTGGAGAGATACAAAGCAAGAAACTTAACCTGTTCTATCTCTCCTGCCCCTTGTATTTTGATTTGAAACATATTTAAAATGTAGAAATGGTGCTAACACGTAACTTTCCCAGGCTTTTGTGATATTCCATATGGCTAGCATTCCCTCATTACCTACCTCAGCCAGAAAAGCACATCTGGCACCATAACAATAGGAACCAACTCAAGATGAGTACTTCAATCCATTCATTACAGAGCGTAAAGCCCAGGAACCCTTATAATTAAAAATGCCAAGTATTACTTTTATCTTATTTCGGGAGTTAGTTTAGACACATAACCTAACTGCACAGCTTAAGAAACTGGAAAAATGACAAACCAAAGGAGTCCAAAGCAGGCAGTAGAGGGAAAATAATAAAACTCATAGTAGAAATTAATGAATTGGAATCCAAAAGATTAGTAAAACTAGGAGTTGGTTCTTGAAAACTTTAAAGCTGTTTCTTTAAAAATACAGAAGATAGATTAAATCACTATCCAATACTCACACACAGAGAACCCTGTGAATCAGAAAGCGAAAGGGGGTATGTCACAGTAGATACCACATAAATTCAAAGAATCATCAGCAATCACATTAAAAATATGTATACACAAGAGAGAACCTAGAAGAAATAAATTCTTGGACTCAAAAACCTCCCAAGACTGAACCAAGATGATAAATACCTGAACAGACTTATTATTATCTTGAAAGTCCAAATGGTAATCAAAAAGTTTCTCCAGAGCCAGGAATAGCTCCTTCAATCAAAAAAAGCCCAGGTCCAGATGGATTCACTAGTGAGTTCTTTTAAACCTTTAAAGAAGATCTACTGCCAATTCTTTTCAGGCTCTTTCAAGAAACTGAAGAAACAGAAACACTCCCAGTTTCTATGAAGGAAATAGAAAGAAAGAGAAACAAAACAAATAGAAAGAAATAGAAAAAACGAAAAAGAAAGCTAGAGAGAAACACACACACAGAATTACAGAGCAATTTTTTTAATATCTCTGGTGAACATAGATGCAAAGATCCTGAAAAATTACTAGCAATCCATCAACTCATCAAAAAGCTCATGCTTCATAACCAATCATGACGAGCGGGATTCATCCCTGGGTCAATGCAGGAATGAATGCAGTCCCTAAAAAGGGTACCATGACATTTTTCAAAGAAAGATCAAACATTCCTGAAATTCATATAGAACAATCAATACCACCCCTACACACACCACACACACACACACACACACACACACACACACACAGACGACTACTCAAAGCAATCCTAGGGAAAAATAGATTGGAGGCATCACTTCCCCAATTTCAAACTGTTCTATAAAGTAGTAGCTATTAAAACAGCATGGTAATGGAATAAAGACAGACACCACCAATCAGTGGACTAAAATTGAAAATCTAAAGACAGACCTTCATGTATATGGTCTGTTAATTTTAGATAAAAGAGCAAGAACAAAAATTGAAGTGGAGCAAGGAAAACCTCTTCAATAAGTGGTGCTGGGAAAACTAGTCAGCCACATGCCGAAAATGAACTCAGACCTCTTTCTAACAACATGCATAAAGTTCAAATAAAATCGAATTAAAGATCTGAATACAGACCTGAATCCATAATGTCTAGAAGTAAAGGAAACATGCAGAACTCTCCATGACAATACATCGAGAGGCATTCTTAGGATGCACCACTGACGTGGCAAGTGGAAGCAAAGATAAACATATGTGACTACATTAAATGAAGAAGCTTCTGCTCCTCAAAGGAAATGATGACAATACAAAGATAGCCACAGGGGGCCGAGCGATAGTATAGTGGGTAGGGTGTTTGCCTTGCACACAGTCAAACCAGGTAAGAAAAGATGACATCATGCAAGTTGCTGCTACATGGATAGATTTGAAGTGTGTATCACGTTGAGTGAAATATGTCAGAGGAAGAGTAACAGATTCAGAATTACTTTTCATATGTGGGTAATAAAGACACTTAGTAGGGGATTATCAAATGCTCAAAGGCAATAGAAACAAAGAGCAAGAGAACTGGTCTTTAGTAGAAAGCCTGGCACTGGGGCAAAGCCTGGCACTGGGGCAGGGGTAGGGGGTATAGGCAAAGGGAGCGTTTGATAAGTAAGTGAAGGTAACCTCTAGGATGGTGGAAGGAACAGTGCTTGCCATAGATGCAGGCTGGGAAATGGTTCTCTAAAAGGTTCTCCAAAAAAGGTTCTATAAAAATGGGAATGGGAGGAAACTGCGAACTTTGGTGGAAGGTCGTGGACAGTGGTGAGGGACTGGTATGGGAACACTGTACACCTGAAACTCAATCATAAATATCTTTGTAACTTTGTAATTCATAGTGATTTATTTTAAAAATAATAAAATTGAAAAATCCTAAGTGAAACAAAATTTGCTTTTTTGGGGGGATATTGAGGTTGTTTATCTAGTAATTAATTATAAATGTAAATTTGTTCTTTTGAAAACTAATCTGCCCTTTTTCTTTGAGTTTTTGCATTAAATATGTTTATGGAATTGTTTTAAAGTTCATAATGGTTAAGGACAGAAGAACCTGCCCTGAGGTTTCTCACATCTGTGGATGTGGCTATAACAACGTCAAACAGAGTAGACCCTGGGCATTTGTGGCAGTTCCCTTGCACTTTTCCCACTGGCTATGGGGTCTGAGGAAGGTTACTCGCCCACTGTGGCTCCGCTTCCCTCCTTCATAACGTGAAGGTACTAATTGACACAGATCCTACTGCCATTTCCCATGTAAGCGTTTTTTTTCTAAAGCTTTCTTAATATAAATTATTTCATTTCTATTTTCACAAATCTTTTCCCAAATTAGATCAATTATTCAATATGGGGTCAACAGAACAACTTAAATTTTCTCTCTCACCTGCTTATCATACATTAAAAAAGTATCTCTTAATAATCCTTCCTGGGCTTGGAAAGTACCTTTTCACTTTCTGACTTTCTAAGAATAGGGCATAAGCTTTGAATTTTTTTAAATTTTGGTTCTCTTTTAATGTACATTAACAAAAGAGACAAGAATTCTCATCCAAGTTAAAAGCCAAAACAAATGATCAGGTTACACCTGTTTGGCTTATACTACCTTGGAAACCACGACTCCATTTTCCTGAGCTTAAAACACTGGTTCCCTCCGCAGGCAAAGAACATAATCAGCTCGTGAGTTTTAACTGGCTGGACCTCTTCACAATCTCCACATTTGAGTCTAGAGGTAAGTTTAACTTATTTTTCTTATGATAGGATTTGTTTATTTTGTGACATTATACCAGCAGATTAGCTAGTCACTCTCTTTACAGAAAGTTTCAGTGAGAGAACAAGTCCTAGTTATTATTAAAAACCCTGATACAGTGCTGTTCAGTTGTTGTCTTACACCACAGGTGCTTTCTCCGGAGTTTTCTCTAAATAAAATTACCCATCTGGAATGTGGCACTGATGAGGGCTTTGGGAAACTGTGGCCAAGTCAGATTGCTGGGTCTGAGGAGCAAGTGTAGGTTGATGTGAATGAGCAGGATGATGAAGGTACAGCAGGGTAGCCTCGAGCTCTGCAGGGCCCTTGCTGTGTGTGTGGAACAGCTCATGCCTGTTGCTGAGAGGGAGTCCTTTGCTTTGACCAAGACAGGAAACGGTACCACCAGGCAAGTGACTATATGCCCATGTGTTGAACAGTATGATTGCTGTTCTATGCGGCACCTTTCATGAACTTCCAGTACTATTTTTATTAGGTTGTTATTTATGTCTAACACCTAAAAAATTAGAAATAGAAATAAAATTTAGATGTATACACTAGTATTTAGACTCATTACTTTTGTGCAAGCTGTTTACAAAAAATAAACATTAGTAAACTAATAGTTTAGTGGATGATACTGTTTTGCTGGAATTGGAGTATGACTTATTAGAAAGTACTGATGCAGCGGCCTGGATTTTTTTTTTTCTTTTTTGGGTCACTCCCAGTGATGCTCAGGAATTACTCCTGGCAGTGCTCGGGGACCATATGGGATGCCAGGGATCAGGGATCGAACCTGGGTCAGCTGCATGCAAGGCAAATGCCCTACCTGCTGTGCTATCGCCCTGGCCCCCCGGCCTGAAATCTTTGCAATTAGGCCTGCATGCCATCAGGATGAGTTTTCCCACCATTTGTCTCATCCCATCTATTAGCAGAGTTTGTCAATGCTGAGCCCTCACTACGGCTTCTCCTGGTTTTCTCCTCAGCACACTCATGACATCATTAAAGACTTCAGCTTGACTCCAACAGGATGTTAAACACAATGAGGGGGCATCAATGAGGTCTGATCTTAAGGATCAGACAGCAAGTATTTCAGGGCTTGAAGGTCAAACCCTTGCTGTAGCAACTGCTCAACTCAGCTGATTTGACAGCAGACAGAGACAACAGGAAGTAAACAGGCATCTCTGTGTCCCCCAAACTATTTACAAAACAGCTAGATGTGGTTAGGAAGTTACCAAACCCTGAAAATATTTGTGCTGGTCTTGTTGCAGACCTTGGTTATGAGCTCATCAGCTAGTGTTGTCAAAATAAGACAACACTCACTCAACACATATAACTCCCAGAGATCCTTGAGAACATAACAAAAGACTCTCAGAAGCTAAATTGCTGGTTGAAAAATATTTCCCATTGGAAACTTTGCAAACCAGCCAGCACTAACCCTGAAATGCTTTCAAACAAAAGGTAAAATGTCTGCAAGCACCAGTGGGCATAACATGCCTGGAAGGTGGAAAGAGGCCCAGGAGAGGAAGTTCTTTAACTGTAGAAATGGAATGATTTGTGTGCAGGCTGGAACAGATGGCCTGGAAAATGCAGCACTCCTGGAGAGCTGGAGTCCAATCTTGCAGGATCTGGAGTTTGCTGCTTCATTTCCTACTGCTTATTCGGAGACACTGATACGCCTCCTTGAGTTTTGGTTTCTCTTCTCTAAACAGAGGGTTCTACTGTACATCTTGCCTGTTGCAGAGATAGGAGATAAAGGTTGGTTTTGGTGCTGTGAAGTACTTATAAATGGCCTCGGTTACTACTAAGAAACGAAAAAGGTGTTCGAGATACAGTGGGTACAGTGCTGGTCTTGCATGTGGTTCATCCCAATTCCGATTTCCCAAACCCCACCTGGAATGATCCCTGATCACAGAGCCAGGAGTAAGCCCTGAGCACTTCCAGGTGTACTCCCCAGCCTCCATATACCCACCCAATTGACAGGAGCTGGGTTTGGAGGATAACGTTATTTCTGCAGGCTTCCAATAGCTGCCGGGGAGGGGAGTGCAGAGGACCACAGCATGTGACACCAGGCTGTTTGATGTGAGGACCTAAGGATGTGTTGTTCAGGGCCCATGATGCCACTCAAGTCCTGAGGGTTCTTGAGGACCATGCTCAGGAGGACATATAGTGCTGGGTATTCAAGACAGGGAAGGTCTCTCACAGACTAGGCATATGCTCCACCACTTGAGCGATATCCCCAGCCCAATAATGTCTATTTTAAAATGCACCTAACTGGTGCTATGCAAGGCAACTGGACATTGGGTGTGATTATAAAAACAGGACCCTAGTTTGTGATTATGCCACAGGCTTGGGGGCCATGCGTATGTCCATTGAGAGCACAGAGGAGTGTAGCTTGTTTTCACTGGTGCCTCAACCACAGAGCTGGTGTCCTGTGCAGGAGCTGCTGCTGTTTGGAGAAAGCTCACCTGGCAAGTACAGGGGTGACAGGTGGGCTGTGCTCAGTCCTGAAGGGCCTATTGGAAATTCATTCTGAAAGTACTATGGAAGTTCATTATTTTGGAGGTGAGGATGGGGTTAGGGCATGTCCAGTGGTGCTTAGGAGCTACTCCTGGATTTGTGTCAGAAATCAAACAAGAGTCAGCTACAACCATTACATATTATGCAAAAAGAATAATAGACAAAATATTTAAATATAGTGGCTAACTGAAGAATGGGTTCTGAAGTGGATTCCTGGGACATCCCACATTTGTTTTTCCAGAGATGAACCAGTTTGGTGGGGATCTTAAGCCCAGCCAGGAGTTGGGTGTAGTGAGCACCTCAGCTATGAGAGTTTATTGGATAACAGTGCACCACTAACCAGGAGGGGAAGGGCAGGATGCTGGATACAGACTGAGGTTGCTATGTATTTCTGGCAAAGTTTCTGAATAAGAGGCTATGTTCCCATTCATTACTGAATTTTGCAATGTTTAGACTAGTTGTGCAATGGTGATCTATTTCTTGGGTTGCCAGATAAAACAATTATTTCTACTAAATTTAGAGTTTAGATAATAAAAATGTTTAGTACAAGTAGCAGATGGATTAAGTACACTAAAATGTTTTATCTGAAATTCAAACTGGATATCCTACAGTATTATTTTGGTTAAACTGGCAGCCCTAGTTCCAACTTATATACACATAAAACAAACACACACATATATATATATACATAGTACATAGATAAATATACAGACAGATACTAAGTAGACAGATACTAAGTAGAGGACAATCTAGGTTTGATTCCCAGAACCCCATCTGGTCCCCCAATGCCCATCTGTAATGATTCCCTGAGCATTGAACCAGGAATAAGGCCCGAGCATCTCTGGGTGTGGGCCAAAATATGAAGAGAAAAAAAAAGAGAGGAGATAATGGGGGAAAAAGCCTAAAAGTATCTTATTTGGAGGAAAGGGTTGGGTAAGACTGCTCTGATTGCAGTGGGGAGGATGAGAGCACTGAAGTTGACAGAAACAAAGTCTTGTGTCTAAAGCAGCAAGAAAGAGGATGCTCCAGTTCTGTAATTCACGGTAAGGTGGCAATGTGCAAGATGACCTTGGCTAGACAGGCATCACACCAAGCAGTTATTTTCATTTTCATCCTATATGCAATAGGAAATCATGCTATGGATTATAGCAGAGAAATACTATATTGTAAATGTTCATATTTGACATGCCAAATACCAGTAACAATTATAGACCTCATTCCCATGACTTGATGGAATGGTTTGAGGCTTTTTATGTTCCTGGAGCGGGCAGATGTCCTTGAGCTATCTCGCATGTGACAGGACATATTGAGATGTTACTGGTGCCCGCCGAGCAATCGATGATCTATGGGAAGTCAAGTGATCAAGTGATCATGTGGTTATGGAATGAATGCCCTAGAGCAGACAAAATAGGAGAAAAAAGGGAGGCCCTAAGTACAGATGATGGTAGCCCAGAGTGTTGGCACTTCAGTTTAGAGTTTAAAAAATCAGTATATAGTTTGCAGGTAAGAAGTTGGTCCTTGTCGGGCCGGAGCGATAGCCCAACGGGTAGGGCGTTTGCCTTGCACGCGGCTGGCCCATGACGGCCTGGGTTCGATCTCCGGCATCCCATATGGTCCCCTGAGCACCGCCAGGAGTGATTCCTGAGTGCAGAGCCAGGAGAAAACCCTGAGCATTGCTGGGTGTGACCCAAAAAGCAAAAAAAAAAAAAAAAAGTTGATCCTTGGAGATTTTTAAGCAGAGGATAGGAAGGAAATATTCAAGCTTATAGCTTAAACACTTGGGTGGATAGTGATACCATTTACTGAAGTAGAGAGCATTGAGGGGCAAAGAGTACTTCTGAGGTGGAGTCAGAACAAGAGCTCACTTTGAACTTTATTTTGGGGGAAGGGGTGCATAGCTGAAGGTGCTCAGGGCTTACTCCAGGCTCTGCACTCAGGGATCACTTCCGGTGGGACTGGGACCATGTGAGGTGCTGGGGGTCAAACCAGGCTGTATGCGGGGCAAGTGCCTTCCTTACCCACTGTGTTCTCTCTAGCCTACTATGGAGTTTTAAATTTTGTGAGGACATACTAGTGGCAAGGACAAGGAGATCTGCTGAGCTCAGAGATGACAGATCTAGTCTGAAGACTGAGAATCGATCTAGTCTGAAGACTGTTAACTTGTAGAGGCAAAAAATACAAAAGGGTTCATCTGATTTTCATGCTTGGTGGTCTTTGTGCACATTAATCAGCTTTACTTGTAAACCTTTATTCTATAGGTTTTTTTTGTTTGTTTGTTTTGCTTTTTTGGGACACACCAGGTGATGCTCAGGGGTTACTCCTGGCTCTGCACTCAGGAATTACTCCTAGAGGTTCTGGGGGACCATATGGGATGCTGGGGATTGAAGCCAGGCTGGCACAGGCCGGCTGTGTGCAAAAGGCAAACGCCCTACCTGCTGGACTATCACTCCGGCCTATTCTATAGTCTTTTGATTATAAAAATATACAAATAAAAAAACCCATACATATTGAACAATGCTTTACTTTCATAAGTTTCTCCCACCATTTTGTAAATTCTCATAAAAAATATGGTCAATAACATGAAAAAAATAAAAATTATAGAACTGTATTTATGAGCACTGTTATTTTGCTCTTTTTCTACTCCCCATATATATAATTCTCAGGTTCTCAGCCCTTTTTGGACATTTTTGGGTTTTGGCCACACCCGATGGTACTCAGGGGCTATTTCTTGCTCTGTGCTTAGGAGTGACCTTGGTGGTGCTGGGGGGTGTGGTGGATCACATGCAGTGCTGGAAGATAACTTGGTCAAGGATACATTCACAGTGCTGGGACACAATTAAAAAAACCCAAGTGGCACACACCGCCAGCCCCAGACACTGCTGTGTGTAGCCCTGGAGCACCCCTGGGATGCTTGGGATTAGCTGGTCACTAAACTTTAAAAACCCCAACTTTTTTCACAGCATCTACGTGAAGTCAGCAAAAATTGAAAGTTAAGTGAATGTTTATCAAATTAAATTCATAATCTGACATTTGATGACATCTGTCTCGTGGTTTTATTCAAAGTTTACAGTCTGCTGCTTTTCTTTTTACTGTATAGTCTGAACCCAGCCATACCTTTTTCCTTTCTTTAAAGTGCTCAACAGAGTACTCAACTGTTTTGTAACATTACATACTCATTAAAAAATATGAACAGATGTCCAATGACACATCATAGAGAAACACAATAACTCCCCTTTAATCTTTTAGACTTTGTTTTGATAATCCATGGAGACATTAACCTTTCAGGTGGATTTGAGAACCCTTTCTATTTAATACAATTTTGTTTGTATTCAGAAAACCAAGGACGCTGAAGTATTTACTTCCTGTTGAACAGAGTATTGTGTACAACATGTACCTTTGTCTTCTCTCAAAACACATTGTGCCCTCTTAGAGTTCCTGGAGCTCTCCCCTGAAGGCTCATTGCTGGATGGTCTTTCTGATAATGGAACTTGTCACAGGTGCACTGCTGGAAAAACCTATTTTCTATAACCCCCAGGCACTCTTCACACTGCTACCATTTGGCTAAGTCTATGGAGCAGCAAATAGTAATTTTTAAAATGGGAAACAAGATCTGAAACAAAGGTTTTTTTTTTTTGTTTGTTTGTTTTTAACCAGAGAATTCTAGCCCACATAAATAGCAGGGTCTCTCAGCTGGGGAGACTTTTTTTTCATCTGGGTACATCTTTAGGTATTTCAGTTGTCAGGAGAATGGGGTGTAGCGTCACTCTCATCTAGCTGGTAGGTAACAAGGATACTGCTGAACATCCTGCAATGCACAGGAGAGTTGTAACAACTAAGAATTATCCAGTCCCAAAAGTCCGAGACACTTACTGCTCAAAATTGGTTTGAGATTAATGGCTGTTGGATTTCAACTCTGCTCTGATCTTATTTTGTGATCTTTGGAAAGTGGTTTTTTTTTTAATTCTGTTTTCTCATTTGGAAAAAATAAACCAATTAAAATCCTAGTGAACAAAGCAGAAACAAAGAAGCATCTTTTCTCAGACTGCGTGTTAACTCAAAGAGCTGTAGCACTGACTTCACATAATTGGAGCCCCAAATGTTACTGCAGTGACCCCGAGCACTGAGGCAGGAGGAACCCCTGAACAGTCAGGTGTGATTTCCAAAGACTCTCCTGCAAAAATAAGCACCTGACATTTTTCAGGGTGGTTGTGTGGAACCAATTCAAAAATTCTGAACAAAAGCGATGAACTGAGACAAACCCAATGAAAAGCAGGGTCCACTGTGATGAGTCTGGAAATAGATGTAGTGGCAGGACTGTGAGAGTTATTTCAGCAGGGACTAGGTGTCCAATTTGAAAGATATTTAGGAGTAATCCTAAGAACCTTGTAAGTGGGACAGATTTGAGGGAGGCATTCAGGATCAGTATAAGAATCCCAATTTGAGTGGTTGGGTGTTGGTGATTAGTAAATATAAGGAAATAAAAAGGCAAGGCAGATAACAAATTGTTATAGGCGCTGGAGCAATAGTACTGCGGGTAGAGTGTTTCCCTTGTACTCTGCCAACCCGCATTCAATCCCTGGCAACTCATATGGCCCCCAAGAACCGCAAGGAGTAATTCCTGAGTATAGAGCCAAAAGTTACCTCTGGAGCATTGCCAAGCATGACCCAAAAAGCAAAAAAAATTAAAAAAATGTTATAGATATATAAAAATTTATAGCCATTGATTATTTAGATAATCATCAGTAAAAGTCTGGGTAAGAAACAAAGATTTGAAAGCTGAAGTCAATCCTACAGAAATGAGCAAAATTTTCTAGATAGTATGAGATACAGACTGAAAAGAAAAGGGTAGAGGACAGAGCTTCAGAAGTCAAAGAAAAAAAAATAAGTCAAAGAAAATACAAGTCAGTCAAGAGGAGCAGAACAACAGAAAATTAAGGTAGAATGCTATACAAATTGAGTTTCACATGCATGCAAAAAAAATTAGCCTATCACAGAAAACAAAAGATTTAAAAATTAAGCTCAACTCTCAAGATCTAGAAGTTAAGTTCAAGGGCAGGCAGAAAAAAACTAGTCTGAGTTGAGGAGCAAATGATAGTTCAAAGTATAACAAATTAGTGGAAGAACGAGAAGTTGTCAGAAATAAGCTATGAAGATATCTGGAGCTATTGAATGTAGAAAGGGAAAACAGACAGTGGGATGCAGTGTGGCAATGATCATGTGGGGACAAGAGCTACTTCTCCCTGCAAACCTGGGTATGAAAATAGGTTAAGTCTGGAGGGACGAAGGGGTAGAAGTTGAAGACTGTTTATTGTAGAAATGCAAGGCCAATCATGGGAATGTTTGAAAGTAGGATATAGTATGTGAGGAGACTGTCCAGTTTTTAGTTAAACTGGGGATGGGCTCTATTTTGCCCAAAGACATACTAACACATATGAAAGAGAGCATGTCCTATGGCATTCTTAGAAAGTTCTCAACAGAGTCACAGAAACGGGCCTGAGATAGATCACAAATGCTAAAGTACAAGCCTGACATGTGTGAAGCCCTGAAGTGAATGCTGGCACTGGACCCTAAGGTGTGTGCTCCCTATACAAAAGAACTAGAGGGCTGGAGCAATAGCACAGCCAGTAGGGTGCTTGCCTTACATGTAGGTGACAATCCCCAAGAACAGAATCGCAGTAACCCCCAAGCACCACTGGGTACAATCTCAAACCACCCACCCCCTAAAAAACACCTTAGAAACGGAAGTTTATCTTCCATAATCCCACGCTGAAATAAAAGAAATGCAGAAATGGTCAATATAATATAAAAAATTATTTTTTAAGCTTCTGCACCTCAAAAGAAACAGTGACTAAGATAGAAGGCAGTCCACAGAATGGGAAAGAATATTCACCCAATACTCATCTGATAAGGGGTTAATATCCAGGATATATCAGGCACTGGTAGAACTTTACAAGAAGAAAACAGGGGCCAGAGCGATAGCCCAGCAGGTAGGGCGTTTGCCTTGCACGCGGCTGGCCCATGCCGGCCCAGGTTCGATCCCCGACATCCCATATGGTCCACACCGCCAGGAGTAATTCCTGAGTGCAGAGCCAGGAGTAACCCCCTGAGCATTGCCGGGTGTGATCCAAAAAGCAAAAAAATAAAATAAAAATAAAAAAAAAGAAAACAAAACAACCCCATCAAAAAATGGGGAGAAGAAATGAACAGAAACTTCAGCAAGGAAGAAATTCAAATGGCCAAAAAACATATGAAAAAATGCTCATCATCACTCATCATCAGAGAGATGCAAATCAAAACAACAATGAGATATCATTTTACACCACAGAGACTGGCACATATTCAAAAGAGCAAGGACAACAAGTGCTGGCGTGGATGTGGGGAAAAGGGGACACTCATCCATTGTTGGTGGGAATGCCGGCTGGTGCAGCCTTTCTGGAAAACAATATGGACATTCCTCCAAAGACTAGAAATTGAACTCCCACTTGACCCAGCCATACCACTCCTGGGAATCTACTCAGGGAAGCCAAAAATACGCAGCAGAAATACCATCCCTACTTTTTATGTTCATAGCAGCATTATTCACAATAGCCAGAATCTGGAAACAACCAGAGTACCCGAGAATCGATGACTGGATAAAGAAGCTTTGGTACATCTACACAATGGAATACTATGCAGCTGTTAGGAAAAAATGAAGTTATGAAATTTGCCTATAAATGGATGGACATGGGAAAGATCATGTTGAGTGAAATTAGTCAGGAGACAGATACAGAATGACTGCATTTATTTGCATAACAAAAATATATGTACATATTATGCCACCAATATCCAAGGTCAAGTGAAATATGACCTTGTATCAGGTCTTGTCAAGGGTGGAAATAGTCGCAAACATGTGGGAGTTAGAGGCTGGGTAGGACAGAGAATGGAACAGTGTGCTGACAATTTTAGAGGGTACTAGTGCCAACTTAGAACTGAGCATTAAATACAGGCAAAAGGACACACATGACAACCCTTTAATGTATGTTCTGTAGTCCATAGTCTGGAGGGGGAGAGCGAAAAGGGAAATGGGGAACCTGCCATGGAGGTGGGCTGGGGGGGAGGGTAGGGAACAGGGTAATTGGTGGTGGGAGATGGGCACTGGTGGAGTGGATGGGTGCTGGAATACTGTATGACCAAAACCCAGGTATGAACTTTTTTTTTTTCTTTTTGGGTCACACCCGGCGATGCTCAGGGGTTACTCCTGGGTCTTTGCTCAGGAATTTCTCCTGGCGGTGCTCAGGGAACCATATGGGATGCCGGGGATCGAACCCGGGCCGGCACAGGCCAGCCGCGTGCAAGGCAAATGGCCTACCCGCTGGGCTATCGCTCCGGCCCATACTTTTTAATTGTGTATCTCACGGTGGTATAATAAAATACTTTAAAAATTATTATTTTTTTTTTTTTTTTTGTAGTCTTGCCTGTTGTGGCCAAGCCATGAGTTGGATGTTCCTGAGAGATCTAAGTGGAGTAAATAAATACTCAACTGGGATTGGGCGGATATGGCTGGCTGTTGTGTTCATTTTCCGTTTGCTGGTCTACATGGTGGCAGCTGAGCACGTGTGGAAAAATGAACAGAAAGAATTTGCGGTGTAACACTAAACAGCCTGGTTGTGAAAATGTGTGCTTTGACTACTTCTTTCCTGTGTCCCAAGTCAGACTATGGGCTCTGCAACTGATCATGGTTTCTACACCGTCATTTCTGGTGGTACTACATGTGGCCTATTGTGAGGGCAGAGAGAAAAAGCACAGAAAGAAACTCTACCTCAGCACAGGCATGATGGATGGGGGCCTGTGGTACACTTATGTCATCAGTCTCATCCTAAAGACTGGTTTCGAAATTGGTTTCCTGGTTTTATTTTACAAGGTTTATGATGGCTTCACCGTCTCCTGCCTTTTAAAGTGTGACCTGAAGCCTTGTCCCAATGTTGTGGACTGCTTCATCTCCAAACCCACGGAGAAAACCATCTTCATCTTCTTCCTAGTCATTGCCTCATGCCTGTGCATTTTACTGAATTTGATTGAATTGAGTTTTTTGCTTCTGAAATGCTGTCTCCAAAGGTATTCTAGAAGGTTCAAGTCCTCAGCATGCGAGTGCCAGTATATGAGACCTCCAGAATGGGGAGAGTTGGAGGCGCCGCCCCCACTCCAGAACTATCATTTAGATCCAGCCACAAACACGCCCCAGCACTATGGAACAAAGTATACTCTGTGAGACACAAGAGGGCTAAAGAAAGAAAACCTACCCAGTCTGGAGTGCAAAACAAAGGAAGGAAATTAAACGTTTTTCAATTACGCTCAATTAGGTTCAATTATGTTCTCATCATGCATATTAGACAGCAGTCTCATTGTTTTGTTGGATACCAGGTTCATAAGGATACCTGTGCTGTGGTTGAACAATGCATTGCAAACCTGTCTGAAGAAACCAAGCAGCATTCCTTCTAAGTGCTTAGGTCTGTCAGATGGGGAAGTAAGGGAGAAATCCAAGCTGCAACAAAGACAACGCAAATCTTTCTGAAGTCAGCCAAGCCAAGTTCCCTCCCTTCTTCCCTCCTACTCCCCCTTCAGTCCTGGTCAGTCTGTAGACAAACACAGCATTGAGTACAGGGTGGTAGCAACTAACCCTATGCGCAGAAAGGCTCCATCTGGGAAAAGACAACCGAGCCAAGACTCCATATTTAGTAATTACTGCAAGTGACAAAAGGCGAGGGGGAGAAGTTATTGTGTTAGTGGTTGAGGAGAAAAGCACAAATATTACTGGAAGTTATGGCACTTAAGCCTTAAGCAGTAGGTAGTAGTAGGTATCTGAAACAGTCATTCCAGAAACAAGGCAGGTGTCTCAGAGAGCAGCACATTGACCACAAGCAAGATAGAATTCAGAAAGTGTCCACTTGATGATCTACCACTTATCTTTTACCACAGAAAATTTAAGTACTTTGAAACTTCCACATTTTTTCCATTAGGAATTTGCAATGTATTATGTCATAGTATGCCTCTATCACTAATGTGGCTCTTTCTCTAGGACAGAAAATTCAGTGTATACTATTGCTGTTATTTACGCAAAAATGTCTTTAAAATATTTTTTATCACTTAAAGATTGTGACTTACACTTTTCCATTAAAATAACTCTCACAATAAACTGTCTTTGGATTTCATATTCTAACATGCCCATTTCTCCAGATGAAGTCATTTGTCATAACTGTTCTACAACCTTCATAAAGGATTTGCAACTATGTTTATTAAACATGTCTTAGAAAACTCTAATTGCCGAGAATTTTTTAAAGTTGAAATTTAGTACATAAAAAATATTTTAGTTGAAAACATTCTTTTGATTCCCTTAATGTCAGCGTCTAAATTTATACACAATGATTGTCTTTTGTAGCTCTGTACCATGTCACCAATGGGGGTCACAATCTGTCTTTAAAACTGTGTCCTCAACCAGAGGACTGTGAACTTGCAGCTTCCACTTCAATGTGTATCACAGATCATCAGATCACTATGAGAACCCATATTCAGATACCTGACTATTTGACACAGAAACATTGTCTTCACAAATAGCTCCACTGGGGGAAAGACAACTGAGCCAAGACTCTCTATTTACAAACATTAAGGTAAGCACAAAGGATAATGGACAGGGGGGGGGGGGGCAGTGGTGGGTGGTTTAACTGTTCAGACAGGACAGTGGGTAAGTTTTCTCTTTTAATTGATTTTACAAAGAGTTTCCTATAAAAAATTCTAGAGGCTGAAGTGCCATCAAGGCCCCAAAATTTTGAAAGAGCATTGGCAGTTGAATTTTGCCAATTTTGTCTTATTAAAAAAAAAATCAGCATCAAGGAACAAAAGGAGCAAAACCGACACGCAAATTCAGCCTCGGGATTTTCATTGCCAGTAGGGAGGAATAAGGAGGTGACGGGGCAGACTAGCACTCACCTAAACCTTGTTCCTGCAGTTCTCACGGTCACTTCACTTGAAACCTCACAGGCTTATGAAGGATGAAGTAACCTTGAGGCGAGGAAGAAAGTTTCAAAAAAAGCAGTTACTTTTACAAAATGAAGAAGCATACTTCATTTTGGAGAACAGTTACCCAAGGCCGTCTCTTGGGAGGGGGTTGTTTGTTGTGCCCAAGCTGAATTCAGGGTCTTTCAGATGGGCATGAGTTCCACCCTGGGATCTCCCCCTATGGCACGAGGGACAGCCATTTCATTAAAGATTGAACCTAACAATTATATCAAAGTTAACTGGTAGCACTTAATTTAACGTCTTCCTTAAATCACCTCATGTCAAATCATATACATGATGCTCCTTAAATGACTTTCTAAACTTAGCAGATGGCCACCCTCACCTCATCAAATCATTCTAGAGTTGGCAGTTTTCTTTTGTCCTTGGATGCTTCCTGGTTACAGATCTTACCTGTGTGTTTCTTCCTAATTGGAGTTGGAGGGTTATTTCCCTCAAATACTCAGGACTGCATCCACTCCCACCTTTTCTGCAGTTGTTATGGGAATGATAAGGCCCCATTTTTTGCTTACTCTTGTGTTTTTAGGTCCTGAAACTGATCTTAATGAAGGCAGGTTCTTCACAAATTTCTTTTCTATAAAAGAGGCAAGACTCTTAGCCACCAACTTTCCTCTTCAGGTGTCAGGCATCCTAATTTTTATCTGTGTACTTCCAAAATGTTTTTTGTAGATGGGGGAAAGTCTTGTTACAATGAGAATGAAAACCTTTATTTACAAATACTTTCATAGTCTTTTTTTTTTTTTGACCCACACCCTGAAGTACTCAAAGATTACTCCTGCTAGACTCCAAACATCTTATGAGGAACTGGGAACTGAATTTCAGCCTGCTACCTGAAAAACAAGTACCCTGTGTGCTATATTATCTCTGGGCCTCCTTTATTTTAATAATAGTAAGACGGCTGAAGTATGTTCTCTTTAGCTCTTATCTGTCCTGTGCATATCACACTATCCTTAAATTTTGGCAATATAAACCTAGCTTATGTTTTGTTTGTAGATTTATTATTTTGCTTTCTGGGTCATATCCTGCTATGCTCAGGGGTTACTCCTGGTGGTGCTCAGGGGACCATAAGGGATGCTGGAGGTCAAACCCAGGTCGGCCTTGGGCAAGGTGAATTCCGTGCTCTACCCTACCCTAAGAGTAGCACCCACAGTGGTATTGCTCTGGCCCCATTGTTTGTAGATTTAATACAGCAGTGAATACCCAGAAGGTATTCACAGATTTTTGCAAATTAGTGAGCAAAGAAACAGCAAAGATGGTGCCTGTAAAAGATATGCATGTTAACAATTTTGACTTATAAAAACACACCCTAGACAGGAAGAAACCTACTAGCCCTTTAACATAAAATTGGATCTTTCCTTATGAAGGAAACCTTCCTTTAGCTATAATAGAAAGACCTGAGGTTGTTCCACAGCTCTCATTTCAGCTGTTAAGAGTGTATTAAATAACTTTTCTATTCTGAGGATTATATTTGGGGGATGGGTGGGCCAAACCCAGCACAGCTAAGGGGAACTCCCGCTCTCTGTCGGGCATCAATGCTGGTGGTGCCAGGGACAAAACCAGGGTTGGTCACCATGTAAGGCAAGTACCTTGTACTAGTCCTGCCTGGTTCCTTCTTAAAATACTAAAATGTCTCCCAAACATTGTATGAGAGCTAAGTAAAATGAGTTCTGGAGTTTACCCAAACAATTCAACAGTCTCATCTCTCCAAAGGTTAACTAGGAGATTGTTCCAGTTATGAAGGTTTAATTTTCTACTAAAAAGGGGGAAACGTCAAATTATACTTCTATCTAAAACTTTTACTTTCTTTTAATTTTATTTATTCATTCATTCATTCATTCATTCATTCATTCATTCATTTATTTATTTAGCTTTTTTTGGGTCACACCCGGAAAAGCTCAGGGGGTTTCTCCTGGCTCTACACTCAGGAATTATTCCTGGCCATGCTCGGGGACCATATGGGATGCAGGGCATTGAACCCGGGCGGCACCTGCCGGCCGCAAAGGCAAACACCCTACCCGATGGGCTATAGACATGAATATCTTGTCAGAGATGGGCAGAATTGCTATCCGATAGAAAGAGGGCTGGATCTACTTGTCTGCATAGAATGAAAAAGTTTAACTCCATTTTTTTTTAAGGAAAGGTGACTATTAAATTGTGTAGAATGAGACTGTAGGTCAAAAATTACTAAGCAATACAACTTCCATTTTGCTATCAAAACATCATTAACTAAATTGGTGATCTTCAATCCCTTGTTACTGAAAGAATTATTAATCACTAGGTCACCCAAGTATTATCTCAAAGTGCAGTAATTTGAGATTTGGCTTTTAAATAACCTTGAAAATCAACCTTCATTTTAACACTGCACGTAATTACACTTATCTGATATTAAAAATTACTCACTGTAGCTAAGGTAAAGGATCTTTTCTGATTATCTCCTTATACTGATGTGATCACCACTACAGTTACCCGGTATGTAAGAGTCAATGTTGGAAATAATGCTCTTTATTTTTCGAACTTTAATTCACCCAACATCGTCTCTGCACCTAAAATATTCCTGACCTTGGCAGTGGCAATATGTCCAGCTACAAATGCATGCTTCTAAGACTCTTTTGCATATAAGGCAGCAGAGTGACTATTATGTCATTCATGGGGAAAGTTGTTTTAGAAATAGACCCAGTTTGCATTCATCTCTTTGCTTCACTCCTTGACCTTCCCCACTCCTTCCTAAAACATTAGTTATAGCTACAGTGATCTATATCTACCTCCCCTAGATAATATTTATAAAGGGGGGCAGACAGGCCTGAAACATTGATGCCTTTATGAAGTTGTTCTATCATTCATAAACTGCCTATTGTTGTGCTTTATTGCTATGGGAGAAAATGGAACTCTTACATTAAGTCATTGCCTTGTTAGGATAAAATGGAAGACATGCTTATTAGCTACTAAGAAAAATTAGTATGTTCAAAGGAAAATTAAACAGTAGATGGTCAGAGTAAGTCAGAAAAAATGAAATAATCTCTACATCAGCACTATTTTCGTTTGGTTGTGCTGCGGATTGAGTGTAAGGTCTCAAATACTCAAAGCTTATTATTTCCCATTTACTCCACTCACAACCCCAAGATATGAACTTAAAAAGCTTGGAATTTTAGTTGTTCACCAACTTAAGATGAATAAATTATATTAAACTATTCAGAAAATAATCATGTGATAACAAAGGGTTGTGTCTAGGGTACAGGAATGGTTTTCCCAATGCTATTTTGTGTTCCAAGGCTTCAAAATCAGAACCAATGGATTGAAAGTTGTGTTTTTACATAATAAATTTTCTATAATTTGATCTTACTAAAAATGTTTGCTTAATAAACTCCTAAAATCACCTACAGTGAAAGAAACAATTATCAATATCCCTGGATTGTAGAGGTGTAGCTGACATATTTTAAAAAAACTCTTCGGGGCCGGAGCGATAGCCCAGCGGGTAGGGCGTTTGCTTTGCAAGCGGCCGGCCTGTGCTGGCCCAGGTTCGATCCCAGGCATCCCATATGGTACCCGAGCACCGCCAGGAGTGATTCCTGAGTGCAGAGCCAGGAGGTAACTCCTGAGCATTGCTGGGTGTGACCCAAAAAGCAAAAAAAAACAAAAACAAAAAAAAAAAACCTCTTCAATGACCTACAGTATGCCAACAACTTACTTTTTTTTTTTCTTTTTTGGGTCACACCCGAAATGCTCAGGGGTTTCTCCTGGCTCTGCACTCAGGAATTACTCCTGGCGGTGCTTGGGGAACCATATGGGATGCTGGGGATTGAACCAGGGCTGGCATGGGCCGGCCGCATGCAAGGCAAAAAGCCCTACACGCTGGGCTACGGCTCCGGCCCCAACAACTTACATCTCAAGGACATAAAACTGATCAAGTAGTGACAAAAAACTTGTATTGGTTATGACTATATCAACCTGATGAAACAGCAGTATCTGATTGAGAGCCACTTTTCGATCAAATTTCTGGTATAACACTTTATTATAACAAAGTAACTCAACACAACCTATTATAAGACATGTCTTGAAATCATGGCATGATAGTGGTATCTGAAGTATTTAAATAAGTATTCTTAAGGCTTGGACCAGAGATTTTTATCAGAAAGCAATTTTATGGGGTTTAGGGCTACAGCCAATAGTGCTTAAGAGGATCTCTGGAAGCACTCAGGGGACCATATGTAGTGTTGGGGATTCAAACCTGAGTTTAGCTATATGCAGGGCAAACATACAGCTGCCCTGTACTTTCTCCAGCTCCTAGAGACCAATTTTACATGGTAATACCTATCTTATAAGATTGAATAGATCAAGGTTATTTATCCAAAGCACTGGCACACTGAAGTCATTTTTAACTGTTAGATATTGCAATTAACATGCAGCTTTACTCTTTCATTTGTATCTGCATTTTTTTTTTGGGGGCACACGTGGTCAGGAGTTACTCCTGATTCTGCACTCAAATTACTCCTGGCAAATTTCACGAGAAAAATATAGGATGCTGGGGATCAAAGCTGAGAAGGCCATATGCAAGGCAAATGACCTATATACTGGCCCTTGTTCTAAAAGGTTTTTTTTTAAATCATACCTCCAAAGATTTAATCCACAGTTGTTTAGCAATGCATTTATGAAAACTGCAGCATAAAAACCTTGTATAATCTGAAAGACACAGTATTCTGGAATTACAAATGAGAAGACTAAACCTAAAATCATAGTGTCTTGCTGTATGATAAATGAAGTGACAAAATAAAAAGTTAAAAAAAAAACTCCAATCTAGTTCTCCAAAAAATTTTTTGCACAACTTAAAGATCTTTAGGGGCGGAGTGATAGCCCAGCAGGTAGGGCGTTTGCCTTGCACATAGGCAGGCCTTGGTTCGATCCCGGCATCCCATATGGTCCCCCGAGCACTGCCAAGAGTAATTCCTCAGTGCAGAGCCAGGAGTAACCCCTGAGCATTGCTGGGTGTGACCCAAAAAGAAAAAAATTAAAGATCTTGAAACAATGGTAATATCTATGTACTATATCCCAGCCAGTTAAAAAAAAAAAACTATTAAACAACTAAGCATGTATATAAAATCCATGCAAGGTGGCTGCTTCCTAGATTGAAAGATTATTCTGAAATGGTATATCCTAAGGGGCCAGAGCAATAGCATAGCAGGTACAGTGCTTGCCTCCCACACAGATGACCTGGCTTTAACCGGGGGCATTGTTAAGTCCCTCAAGGTCTGCCAGAAGTGATCTCTGACCACCACCAGGTGTGACCCAAACTCTCCCCAGCTCAAGTCTCCTTTAGGGCTGGAGTACTGTGGGCAGGGTGTTTGCCTTGCATGTGGCTGACCCAAGTTCAATCTTCATTACCCCATATGGTCCTACCAAGCCCTGCCAGGAGTGATCTTCGAGTTCAAAGCCAGAAAGAACCCCTAACTAAGCACACTGGGTATGGCTCCCAACCCAAAAATAAAGTGGTTTATCCTAAAATGACCAACAGTACATCACTACCTGGTTGATGTACCATATGACTTAAAATAAGAGCCAGACAGGACAGTGCAGAGGCAAGACACTGTAAGTGGCTGACCAGATTTGATCCAGCACCACAGATGGTCTCTGAGTACTGCCAAGATTAGTCCTGTGTACAGAACCAGGAATTATCCCTGAACCAGGTGTGGCCCAAAATCCCTTACCCTGCCCCAACTGAAAATACAAATGATCATCATATATTAACCTACTATCTTTTAAAAGTATAAAAAAATGGGAAATTAATTTGATTCAATTCCTAGACCATAGGTATACATACATATTTCCAGTGTTAGATTGCCATCTTGTGGCCTCATACTCCTCTGCAACTTAGTATCTGACCAGCACATATACTAAGACCTTTGAAAGTGGCCTTATCAAATGTCCACTCTTACTTTTTGAAGCCCCAGTTCCATTTACATTTTTGGCTTTCTGGGTCACATCTAGTGATGCTCAGGTGTTACTCCTGCCTCTGCACTCAGGAATTATTCTGGTGGTGCTTGGGGGATCATTTGAGATACCGGTATTAAATCTGGTTGGCTGTGTGCAAGGCAGATCCAGCCCGCCAATGTCCACTTTATTTTTATTTACTTATTTTTTTCTTTCTGAGTCACACCTGGCAATGCTCAGGTTTTTCTCCTGGCTCTGCACTCAGGAATTACTCCTGGCGGTGCTGGGGGACCATATGGGATGCCGGAGATGGAACCCGGGCCGGCAGGGTCTGGCCGCGTGCAAGGCAAACGCCCTCCCGCTGGGCTATTGCTCCGGCCCCCAACGTACACGCTAAACTATCATGTTTCAGGGCCGGAGCAATAGCCCAGCAGGTAGGGCGTTTGCCTTGCATGTGGCCAGCCTGGGTTCAATCCCTGGCATCCCATATGGTCCCATGAACACCACAAGGAGTAATTCCTTAGTGAAATACCCCCTGAGTGTCACCGGGTGTGACCCAAAAAGCAAAATAATAAAAAACATGTTTCACTTCCATATCAACTTCATTTCAGCAGACAGATATGGTTTGTTACAAGAGAAACAAATGATCTCATTAAAATTAAGCTGAGATAGCCCAACCGACTATTAAGGACAGAAAGACAGTACAAAGGGTAAGGTTTGCTCCCAGGCACAGCATGTTGCAAAACCCCACCAGGAGCCCTAAATGGAGGTAGGAGTTAAGTCCTGAGCACTGCAGCATGTGGTATTTCTCCCTTCACTTCCATACCCCCACCTATTTTCTGACGTGCATGTGAATAGCTTGTATAAAATGTACTTTTGGACAAAAGCTCTTTGGACACGACATCTAATAAAAATGGGAAAACAAAGCAACAAAGGTATTAAATATATTTACCAACTCCAAAGACATTTTTCTTATTCTTAAATAGTGTATACCATGATCTTTCTTCTTTGCTGAACACAGGGACACACACAAACCTCCAAATAGCTTTTATATGTTCCTTTTTAACAATATTCTTGGAATATTAACTTGCTTGGTAAGAACAAATCAGTCTCATGAACAGTCAGGTGGTTTTCTCCACAACTCTGACAGTCACTTCCAACATCAGCTACTCTCTTCCTACAGCGGGGTCTAAATGAGCTGACATATAAATTCCTGAAACTCAAGAGAGGACTCATGATTGTTCTATTAAACATTATCTATTGTCCTTACTGGAGCAACAGTTTAGTGTGGGCTTCCCCAGCCTTTATCCCAGGATCTCTTAACTAAGTACCTTGTGATCACTACACCATAGAAGGCCCTATTCTGTGTATCACTTAAGAGGCGATGCTGGATACAACATGCCTGTTCTTGCTTTCAACACTATCTGCCTGAGAGATGCCCACAGTGGCATTACATAAACATACAAAGCCAAGACATGGGAATACTGATTTATACATGGGAATCTAAATTCAGATTTTCTCTATTGTTAGGAATATTAGTGAAGGGTTGATAATATGTGACAACAGGAGAGTTGGGCTTGGAAGGAGAGAACACAAGATAAGAAAAGAAGCTCAATGACTATTTACAACTGCTACTCTGTGTTGTAAAAATTCTACTTATCCTGTAGAAATGTTGTAGATGTTTCTGGTCTTTTTTTCTTTCGGGTAGTGACTGTTGTCTTTCAACCAAAGGCTAATTTACATTGATTGGATGGACCCCTCCAGTCAAAGTAAATTATCCCTTTTTTCTTATCCCCATATCCCCTTCCACATTTCAACTAACCTTTAGATTCCAAATCATTTTATACCCCCTACGTATTGGTATTCAACAGGGTTCTCTCCTTGATCTATCTTTTCCTACAGGATTGCCTCTTTCATGTCAAACATATGAGATATCTATTATATGAGATTCTGAACTAAATGCTCAGGAGACAGAAAAGGTGATAGTCACCCTCATGGGATTTGATGTCAAGAATCTTAGTCTGGGACCCTTAATTGATCACTCTGCCTCGAAAATCTCTAAGAACTTTAAACTGAATTGCTAATTTTTCTTCCTTCCTATTTTTTCCATCTAAAAAATAAAAAAAAAAATAAGAATCACCATTTACACTTAGTCAAGTCAGACTCATATGGGCTAAGTAAGTGCTTTACATGCGGAAGGCTGAGTTCAGTATTGGCACTGTATGGTTCACTGACCACTGCCTGAGTGGCACAGAGCCAGGAGCAAACTGTCTACCAGTGGTGGCTCAGTAACCAAAATCAATCTATTATATGCTATTACCTACTTCTGAACCCTTCTCAATGGAAAGCTTTACACTGGATCATGTATACTCAATTTCCTCTGTAATTTTAAGACACTGGACTTCCATGATAACCTCCAGATCCCATTATATCAAATCTAACCAAAAATGTTGACACAACTGCACAAACCTCATTGAAATCTTCCCATCCTATGTTATCATTTTCTATTTAGTTCTAAATATTAAACACTAAGAAACTGATATGTTTAGGGGCTGGATAGCACAGCAGGTAGGGTGTTTGCATTGCACGCGCCAACCCAGGTTCAAGCGTTGGCATCCCATATGGTCTCCTGAGCACCTCCAGGAGTAATTCCTGAGTGCAGAGCCAGAAGTAAACCCTGAGCATTGCTGGTTGTGATCCCCCAAAAAAATATGAAAAAAAGAAATGATGAACTTTTGAACATGAAAAGAAATGAGGACATATAAATGGAGAATTTCTATACCTCAAATAAAACTATAATTGTCATTAACAGGTAAAGGACATAAATTGTTTAGTATGGCAACACTGATAAGAACTATTTTGAAAAACTCAGGAAGCCACTTTAGGAATATTAGATAAAAGACATACTCAAGATAGGCAGTGAAGAAACCAATATTTTAGATCTGATATGCTAAAATATGAGGAAGGCAGTTGAATGGCTAAGACCGATACTATAAAGTTTTATCTTAGAGGTGAATTCAGTTGTGACAATAAAATTGGTAAAACTGAAAGAACACTAGATACTTTAGAGAAACAAAGGATCATAGGCTAAGTACTGAGAAAAGAACAAGGGATGAAATCTCTCGTAGAGCAGTCAAGGATGAAACAAATCAAGTAAAAATGGCAATACTCCGTAGAGCTTTGTACAGATTCAATGTAGTCCCTATAAGGATATCCGTGAGGGGCCGAGCGATAGCCCAGCGGGTAGGGCGCTTGCCTTGCACACGGCCGGCCGTGCCGGCCCGGGTTCGATCCCCCGGCGTCCCATATGGTCCCCTGAGCACCGCCAGGAGTAATTCCTGAGTGCAGAACCAGGAGTAACCCTGAGCATTGCCGGGTGTGACCCAAAAGCAAAAAAAAAAAAAAAAAAAAAGGATATCCGTGACATCTTAAAGAAATTGACCAAATTCTCCTGAAATTTATATGGAACAATAAACCTCCACGGATAGCTAAAGCACTCCTTGGGGAAAAAGAAGATGGAAGGTGTGTGCTAATATCGCCTTTCCTAACTTCAAACTGTACTACTAGGCAGTAGTAATTAAAAACAGCATGGTCACTTGATCACTTGATATCCCATTATTCACTGATTTGCTCAAGCGGGCACCAGTAATGTTTCCATTTGACCCTATCACGTGCCAGTGTAGTCCAATGGCATCTGTCTGTTTTGGGGATATTAAGAGCTTTGAACTGCTTGTTTAGGGTCCTGGCTGACTATCTTGCAGGTGGGTGGCCACACGATCTTTTGGTGTCCCGTGGGATCCAATCGGTAATGGCTCTAGTCTAACGGTTGTCTACAGATCGCATTATATGACCAGCCCATCTGATTTTCGATGTTCTAGCAGAAGATACAGCCTCGTTGATTTTAGAATAGCGATGGAGGTCAGAACTCCGGGATTCCTTCTCTCACTTGAGTGAGGCGTGATGGTATTGGAAAAAACAGACCTATGGACCTATGGAACAGAATTGAGTATCCTGACACCCAATCTCAAACACATGATCATTTAATCTTTGATAAAGGTGCAAAGAGGCCAACATGGAGTAAGGAAAGCCTCTTCAACAAGTGGTGTTGGGAAAACTGGGCAGCGACATGTAAAAAAATGAATTTGGAGCTCTGTCTAACACCATGCACAAAAATGAGATTAAAATGGATTACCAAGATCTCAATATCAAACTTGAATCCATGAAGTACATTGAAGAAAATATTGGCAAAATCATCCAGGACATTGGAGATAAAGGCATCTTCAAAGGTGAAAAACCACTAACAAAGCAACTAGAAGAAAAGATAAACATATGGGACTACAGCTTCTGCACCTCAAAAGAAACAGTGACCAAGAACAAAGATAGTCCACAGAATGGGAAAGAATATTCACCCAATACCAATCTGACAAGGGGTTAATATCCAAGATATACCAGGCACTGGTATAACTTTACAAGAAGGAAACAACCAACCCCATCAAAAAATGGGGGAGAAATGAACAGAAACTTCAACAAGGAAGAAATTCGAATGGCCAAAAGACATGTGAAAAAAAATGCTCATCATTAATCATCAGAGATGCAAATCAAAACAATGAGATATTATTTTACACCAGAGACTGGCACATATCCAAAAAGAGCAAGAACAATAAGTGCTGGTGTGGATGCAGAGAAAAGGGGACACTCATCCATTGTTGGTGGGAATGCCGGTTGATTATTTTCCTTTCTGGAAAATAATATGGACATTCCTCCAAAGACTAGAAATTGAACTCCCATTTGACCCAGCCATACCACTCCTGGGAATATACCCTGGGAAGCCAAAAAATACTAGCGGAAACACCATCCCTAATTTTATGTTCATAGCAGCATTATTCACAATAGCCAGAATCTAGAAACAATCAGTGCCCCAGAGAATCGATGACTGGATAAAGAAGCTTTGGCACATCTACACAATGGAATATTATGCAGCTGTTAGGAAAAATGAAGTTATGAAATTTACCTATAAATGGATGGACATGGAGAGGATCATGTTGAGTGAAATTAGCCAGAAGAAGAGACAGATATAGAATGACTGCATTTATTTGCATGACAGAAATATCCAATATCCAAGGTCAGGTGAAACACGGATCAGGTCTTGTCAAAGGTGGAAGGAGTCACAAACGTGTGGGAGTCAGAGGCTAGGTAAGACAGAGAATGGAACTGTGTGCTAATAATTGTCTAAAGTGCTAATACCATCCTTGAAGTGAACATTAAATACAGGCAAAAAGATACACATGAAAACCTCTTAATGTATGTATTGCAATCCACAATTTGGAAGGGAAGGAAAAAAGAGAGAAAGAGAAATAAAAAACCTGCCAGAGAGGAAGGCTAGGGGAGAGGGGTGGAAATCGGGAAATTGGTGGAGGGAAATGGGCACAGGTGGAGGGATGGGTGCTGGATCACTGTATGACTGAAACTCAAATATGAACATCTTATGAACATCTTTGTAATTGCATATCTCACGGTGGTATAATAAAATTTTTGTATTTTGTAAGGTAACTCAGACTAGCTACGATATGGACCAGACAAAGCGCAACTATACTTGCTCGAAAATCTTTCTACAGAATAGTACCTACACAATGCTGGAACATAGCCATAAACTATCAGTACAAGACTCTAACCTATAAATAAAAAGTAAACTACCAGTAAAAGAAAGGTTGGTAAAATAGAAGTTAGGTTTTATATTGAGTGGGATGGAATCCAGACAGAGAAACTGGGGTTTGGAGAGCATAGGAATTTGGTAGCAAACTTTAAAATGGTCCTGTGCACTCCACAGAATGGGAAAGAATGTTCACCCAATACCCATCTGATAAGGGGTTAATATCCAGGATATATCAGGCACTGGAACAGCTATATAAGAAAACAGCCAACCCCATAAAAAATGGTGAGAAGAGATGAACAGAAAATTTGACAAGAAATTCGAATGGCCAAAAAGCATATGAAAAAAAATGCTCATCATCACTAATCATCAGAGAGATGCAAATCAAATCAACAATGAGATATCACCTCACACCAGAGACTGGCCCATATCCAAAGGGTAAAAGCAACAAGTGCTGGTGTGGATGCTAGGAAAAGGGGACTCTCATACATTGTTGGTGGGAATGTCGACTTGTACAACCTTTCCGGAAAAAATATGGACATTCCTCCAAAGACTAGAAATTGAGCTCCCAGTTGACCCAGCCATACCACTCCTGGGAATATACCCTGGGAAGCCAAAAACACACAGCCCGAAACACAATCCGAACTTTTATTTTCGTAGCAGCACTATTCACAATAGCCAGAACCTGGAAACAACCAGTATTCCTGAGAACTGATGACTGGATAAAGAAACTGTGGTACATCTACACAATGGAATACTATGCAGCTGTTAGGAAAAATGAAGTTATGAAATTTGCCTATAAATGGATGGACATGGAAAGGATCATGTTGAGTAAAATTAGTCAGAAGGAAAGAGAGAGACATAGAATGACTGCATTTATTTGCATGACATAAATATATCAGGTGGTCTTACCAAAAGTGGAAATTACCGTAAGCGTGTGGGAGTCAGAGGTTAAGTAAGACAGAGAAGGGAACATGTGTGAATAAATGTCGAAAGGGCTAATACCAACCTAGAACTAAGCATTAATTACAGGCAAAAAAAAGTGCACATGATGACTTCTAAGTGTATGTAGTGCAACCCACAATGTGTAAGAGAAGGAAAAGAGAGAGAGGGAGAGAGAAAAGAGATAAAGAACCTGCCATTAGGCAGGCTATGGGGGGGGGGGGATTGGGGACATTGGTGGTGGGAAATGGGCACTGGTGGAGGCGGGGTGCTTGAACACTATGTGACCAAAACCTCTAAACATGAACAACGTTGTAATTGTATATCTCACGGTGGTATAATAAAATGTTTAATAAAAAAAATAAAATGGTCCTGTAGTTTTTCCTATTTTTTCAAAAAATAGAATTAATATCAGAGGAGGGGCTGGAAACAGTACATCAGATGTCACCTGCCTTGCACCTTTTCAAGCATCTTGAGATTGATGGAAACTTTTCTCAAATTAGTAGGCTTAATTTACTAGTTGTCATGAGGAAGTTCTTTTACTCAAGAACTTAAGTAAATGAACTGGAAGTTTGTGGTTAGAGATAGGGTATCTTATTTAGAAGTGCTACAAATTTTGATTAGAGCAAATGATAAGACTTCTGTTTATAGAGACATCATTATAAATAGAGGCACAGATATGCAGGGAAACTGGGAATGAATAGATGTATACATTGTGTGGTAGTGTTAGGAAGCACACATGTTAAAACATTAATATTTTTACTACTACAGAGAACAAGCACATGAAATTAAATTTAGAGTCATCTGGGTAAGTTTCTGATTCTACAAAGTTTGAGAATTAATAGATAAGAAGTCAGGGATAAAAGTATTATAGGAGAGGTGTGTGATGCTGGTGGGGGCATCTCCCTGGGCAGGATGACAGGAGAGCCAGCCCAGCCCAGGTGGGGGCTGAATGCTAGGGAGAGAAACCAGGGAAATATGATACCTGGAAACCTCACACAGCTGCAGATTAATCTACCCTTCCCCATTGCACTGAACCAACATTTTGGACTCTTTTACCAGACTCTCACAATAGCAGCCTAACTACCTGAACCATACTGACAATACAACACACCCCAAAAAGCATAAAAAATTGCAAACAAAAGAATCAATACCCTCCCCAAAGAATCAGTACCTTCCCAATGTCAAGCACCAAAGAGGAAGGTAACATTCTTGAAGAAGAAAAAGGCCATCATTTACTGAGCAGCTCCAGAGACAAACCTGGCAGAGAACAGTGGTCCAGAGGGATCTACCTCCAGACTATCATGGCATCAAGGGGAAACAACGCAGACCCACCTTGAAAAGTGGATAAAGAAACAGCCCGAAGTCTTGAAAAGTGGATGAAGAAAACAGCCCCAAAGTCTCAATAAGGAATATCCACATACATAATCTCTGTGACAGAGAATTCAAGAGGAAATGGTGAGGATGTTCAATGAGCTCAAAGACACAATGGAATGGACTGCTAACAAAATACAGGTGGATATGAAAGACAGTGGAATGGGGAGCCAGTATAATACAGGAGGAAATGACAGCAGAAATAAGAAAACTATAAACAGAAATGCCATCAATTAAAACCTCAATAGATGAAATGAAAAAAATTCAATGATGCCATAAACAGTCGAATAACAGTAGCTGAAGAATCAGTGACAATGAGGATGAGCTGCAGAAAGCATTCAGATGAATATAGAAGTTGGAAAAAGACACAAAACAGTTGGGCACTGGACTAGAGAACATCCTAGAGCAACAACATAAGAATCATCAGAGTCCTAGAAAGTCAGGAAGGCAACCCCAAGGAGGTAGGACAGTTAAAAGATATCACTGCTGAAAAATTCCCAGAAGTAAAAGATGCTGACATCCAGATCCAAGAAGCCCAAAGGGAACCAGCTAAGAGACCCTAATAAAGACTCCAAGACACATCCTAGGCAGAATGACATATGCCTGAGACACAATCCTACAAGAGACAAGATCAAGTAAGGACATTTCATACCAAGGAGTGTACCTTCACTTTAAGGTAGACCTATAAGATGAAACCCTTCAAGCTCGAAAGCAGTGGTGTGATATAGTGAAAAGACTCAATGAAATGAAGACCTCACCAAGAATTTTTTACCTGGTTAGACTCTTGTTCAGATTTGAAGGACTGATACACAGCTTCATAGATAAACAACAGCTTAGGAACTTCAGAGACTTCAAACCAATTCTAAAAAAAGGGATGAAAAACCTCTAAAACAAGACAAAAGCCAAAAAGTACAACTTACACAGAAAGATGGCAGCAAATTCCGTGACAATGTCTCTCAATGTCAATGATCTAAATGCACCAGTTAAGAGATACAGAGTGGAGCCACCATAGCCAACAGCCAGAGGAGAGACACTTCAGACCCATAGCAGCACAGCTCAGCCCCATGTGGAGTTCGGGAGGGCAGTAAATGGCTCGGCCAGCCCCAGGCCATGTCCAACATAGATCCTAGGGTTCGCTTATGCATGCGGGGTGGGGTGGGGGCACGCTGGCAGGACTTGTAGCTGGGATTTGGGCTCCTCCTCCCATTCCTCTACCTCCATGTCAATAGGCGTGGCTGCGAGCTCCCAACCATCACAGCCAACAGCAGAGACACTCCAGACCCAAAGCTGTGTGGGCGCCGTGACCGCTCTGTGGCCACACAACTATCTTAGACAATAATGGAAGTTAGGACCAGGTCCTTCCCAGGATCTTTCACATTTATACACTGTAATGATCATTCTAGTAGCAACAAACTGGAGAGGTTATGGGGAATGGGCAATTATAATGTCACACTAGAACTCATTACTGAATATACACAGAGACATCATAAACTGCTAATATCTGTAGGGCAAGACAAAGTGTGAGAGAGAGAGAGAAATATAGGGACAGAGACAAAGGGATAGAAAGAGAAAGAAAATGTGCCTGCTAAAGAGGCAGGCTGGGGTTGGGGTGGGGGGGGAGTGTTTGGATGTGGGTGGTGGGAGCGGGGCACTGGTGGAGGGATGGGTGCTGGTACACTGTATGACAGAGACCGAATTATGAACATTCTTGTAACTGAATATCTCACAGTGGTATATAATAAAAATTAAGAGGAGAAAAAAGAGTGGACAAAATGGATTAAAAAAATGAACCCAACATTCTGCTGCCTTTAAGAAATGCATTTGAATAATCAGATCAAACATAAGCTCAAAGTTAAAGGCTGGAAAACAATCCTTTGTGCACTCTTCCAAAAAAGGTTAAGGTGGCCATACTAGTATCCAACAGGCTGAAAAAGGTTAGAGGGACAGTGAAGGTCACTTTTTAATAATCTAAGGATATGTATATCAGGAAGAAACTACATTCCTAAACATATACACCCAATGAGGGGCCAGCAAAAGACCAAAACAATTGCTAAGAGACTTCAAAGAACTTTCCTGAATATAGCCAAAGTCATCTATACTACAAGCCCACAGGAAGCATCATTCTCAATGGGGAAAATTTGAAAACCTTCCCCCTAAGACAGGGGACAGAACAAAGATGCCCGCCCTCACCACTTCTATTCACTATAGTACTGGAAGTATTTGCCACAGGAATCAGGAAAAGGATATTAAAGGCAACCATATAGGAAAGGAAGAAGTCAAGCTATCATTATTTACAGATGACATATTATACTTAGAGAACCCTAAACTCTCTATCAAAATGCACCTAGAAAGTGCCACTCTACAGTAGAGTGGCAGGGTACAAAATAAATACCCAAAAGTCAATGGTTTTCCTATATGCAAACAACAAAAGGGTTATTTAAAAAAAAATCCCATTCACAAATGTGCCACAGAAAATCAAATACCTAAAAATCAGTTTATTTATTTCTTTTTTGGGTCACACCCGGCAACGTTCAGGGGTTACTCCTGGCTCTTCGCTCAGGAATTACTCCTGGTGGTGCTCGGGTGATCATATGGGATGCTGGGGATCCCATATGCCACGTCAACAGCGTACAAGGAAAATATCTTACCGGCTGTGCTATCATGCCAGCTCCCCTAGCAATCAGTTTAACTAAGGATGTGAAGGACGTGAAAAAAGAAAACTACAAAACACTGCTTCAAGAAATAAAAGAGGACATGAGGAAATGGAGACATACTTCTTGCTCATGGATTGGGAGAATTAACATTATCAAAATGGCAATACTCCCTAGAGCTTTATACAGATTCAATGTGGTCATTGTAAGGATACCAATGACATTCTTCAAAGAAATTGATCAAACACTCCTGAAATTTGTATTGAATAATAAATTCTCAAGAATAGTTGAAGTAATCATTGGGAAAAAGAACACGGGAGGCATCACCCTTCCCAAATTCAAACTGTACTACAAAGCAGTAGTAATTAAAATGGCATGGTATTGGAATAAAGATAGACTTGTAGAACTATGGAATAGAACTGAATATCTGGACACACAGTCTCAAATATATGTATGATCACTTAATCTTCAATAAAGAAGCAAAAAAAATTATGTGGGGCAAAGAAAGCCTCTTGAACGAGTGGTGCTGGGAAAACTGGGCAGCTATGTGCAAAAAAAATCAAAAAATTTAGACATCTTTCTAATCCTGGGCTGTGATAGGCTGGTCTGCTGGGTGGAGTTCTGACGAGAGGAAAGTCCGGATATGGAAAATGGAGGCCATTTTCATCAATAAATGCTGGATTTAGAGATGACTACAAGAGTATGCCACCCGCATGGCAGAGCCTGGCAGGCTACCCGTGTCATATTTGATATGCCAAATACCAGTAACAATTTTAGACCTCATTCCTATGACCTGATGGAATGGTTTGAAGCTCTTTGTGTTCCTGGAGCAAGCAGGTGCCCTTGGGCTCTACTAGCATGAGACAGGACATATGGAAATGTTACTGGTGCCCGCTCGAGCCAATTGATGATGAACGGGAATACAGTGATACTTCTAATCCTATGCAAAGTCAGATCAAAATGGATCAAAGATCTCAACATCATGACCGTAATCTATAAGGTGCCTCAAGAAAACATAGGCAAAACCCTCTACGATTGTGAAGCTAAAAGCATTTCAAAAATGAAACATTACTGACCAAAAACATGGAAGTAAAGATGTGGAAACTAAAGATTATAAGGGACTATATGAATCTGAAAGGTTTCATATAAAGATGTGGGAATTAAAGATTATGTGTGATTATATGAAACTGAAAACCTTCTGCACCTCAAAAGGAAAGGTGACAAGATACAGCCAATGGAGTGGGAAAGAATATTCACCCAATGAACATCTGATAAGCAGTAAATATTAAAGATATATAAGGCACTGGTAGAAATCTACAAGAAGGGAAACAGCAGAACCCATCAAAAAATGGTTGAGAATGAAGAGAAACTTCCTCAAAGAATTCTGAATGACCGAAAGGCAAATGAAAAAGTGCTCTTCATCATTAATCATCAGGGAGATGCAAATCAAAAAAAACACTGAGATGCTATCTCATACCGCAGAGACTGGCACACATCCAAAATGCAAGAAAAAAACCAATGTTGGCATGCATGTGGGGAGAAAGGAACTCTCTTTCACTCTTGCTGGGAATGCCGAGTGGTCCCACCCTTTTGGATAACAATATGGACATTGATCCAAAAACTAGATATTAGTCTCCCAGCAATACCACTCCTGGAAATATACCCTGATGACCCAAAAACACAGCAGGAAACACCATCTGCACTCATATTCATTGCAGCTCTATTCATGATAGCCAGAATCTGGAAACAACCTAAGTGCCTGAGAACAGAAAACTGGCTAAAGAAACTGTGATACATCTACACAATGGAATAGTATGCAGCTCTCAGAAAAATGAGATCATCAAGCTTAAAGATGGAAATAAGTAGTGAAAATGTGAGAAGGAAAAGGACATAGAATGATTACATTCATTTGTAGGATATAAAATTATACACACACATAGAGAGAGGAAAGAGATAGATAGGGGAGGGAGGGAGGGAAGGAGAAAGGTAAAGTTCCTGCCATAGAGGCAGACAGCAGGTGGGTCAAGGGAGAGAAACTGGGGTCATTGGCGGTGGGAAACGTGCACTGGTGGAAGGATGGATGTTGTGACATTGTATGACTGCAACCCAATGATGAACAGCTTTGTAAATGTCTATCTCATGGTGGTATAATGAAATTACATAAAAATAGTATGAGACAATATGTATTAAGAACCTAAAAGTGGGGGTGGGGCAGGGAACAAAGCCTGGTATGTTTTAAGGAAATGGAAAAACTGGAAATGGGGCTGAGGGTAAGAAAGTCTGGCAGTTGGCAGGGGCTTGAGTAAGGAAATATACTGTGGGAGGGCAAGGGAAACCAGTGATATTCAGCGGTTACTCCTGACAGTGATCAGGGAACCACAGGGAGGCCAGGGACTGAGTCAGGGTCGACCATGTGTAACCCTGCCCATGGCACCAGCTCTCCATCCAGGAAAATGATTTTAATAAAAGTGTATTTTGTTGATGGCTCAATGTAATTTAAGTGCTGGGTCATGATAAAAACATTTTTAGAGGGCCGGAGCAATAGCCCAGTGGGTAGAGCGTTTGCCTTGCATGCAGCCGGCCCATTCCGCACGGGTTCGATGCATCCCATATGATCCCCGAGCACTGCCAGGAGTAGTTTCTGACTGCAGAGCCAGGAGAAACCCCTGAGCATTGCCGGGTGTGACCCAAAAAGCAAAAAAAAAAAAAAAAAAAAAGTTGTTTTTTTTTTTAAAGAAACTATACAATTCTGCTTTCTAGTATTCTAAGTCGTGATTTAAAAGATGTAAACAGAAACAGGAGACCCAACCAGTTGGAACAATGAATGGACCACTCAGACCATCATTTGTAAACAGCTAACACATTGCACTGATGTGCTGACACACACACACCACTTTTAACCTTGCCTAAATAAATGCCATTTTATTTTATTTTTTTTTGCTTTTTGGGTCACACCCGGCAATGCTCTGGGGTTTCTCCTGGCTCTGCGCTCAGGAATTACTCCTCGCGTGGGCCAGTCGCGTGCAAGGCAAACGGGCTACTCACTGGGCTATCGCTGCAGCCCCAATAAATGCCATTTTAAATTAGTATTTCTGAATACTAATCAAAATTTAGATTAGTACTCTAAATCAGCTCTACTGATTTAGAGCTCTAAATCAGCTCTACTGATTTAGAGCTCTAAATCAGTAGAATATACCTATAAAGAACTTTTAAAAGTTTTCACATCATTTAAATCTGGAAAATCTTTCGGTAGAGCAGAACTTTCCAGTACACTGATCTGATTCATTAAAGAGGGACTCATTCAAGAAGCCACAAGTCTTTAGAAAAATAATTTTTCTTTTTTGGGTCACACCACACACACTTGGGAATTACTCCTGGCAGTGCTCGAGGGACCATATGGGATGCCAGGAATCGAACCCAGGTCGGCCACATGCAAGGCAAACACCCTACTTGCTGTGCTATCACTCTGGCCCCTACAGAACTTTTAGACCTCACAAAACTCCTGATATCTTATGACAATCAACATTTTTGGAAAATCCTGCCTCACTGTCTTTTTTTTTTTTTTTTTTGCTTTTTTTGGGTCACAACCAGCAATGTGAGCCAGGTTACCTCTGGCTCTGCACTCAGGAATTACTCCTGGCGGTGCTTAAGGATCAATATGGGATGCCACAGATTGAACCCAGGTCAGTCACATGCAAGACAAATGCCCTCCCCACTGTGCTATTGCTCTGACCCTGTTCTACTTTTTAATCTATCTTACAATTGTGAATTTCTTTCTTGACTCTCTTTAATATGTTTGCCTGGCTTTCATCTTTTTTTGTCTGTATTATTTCCAGTCTTCCTGCTTTAACCTCTGACATATCCAGCCCATCTCTCTACAGCATACCAATTACATTTCTGAAACTAATTCCTGGTACGCTTACTCAAAATGCACTTACAGGAGAAAAACAAGCATACAAACAAAACTAACAAATAACCCAACCCAAACAAACCAGAACACCACCACGATTAAACCTGGTCTACAAGAATCTTCATGATCTGTTCCATCTGTATTTTCAGTCCCAGCTTCCCAAATCCTTTCCACATCACTTCAGCAATCCTGAGTGCACAGTGCTGTTCTACTTCATACCAAGATTTCCCTTCTCCCTAATGGCCACCGAAGACCTAGAAACAAATCATTCAACATCTAGCTTTCATGTGCTTTTATGACTATTTTTTTTTTGTTTTTTTGTTTTTTTTTTTTCCTTTTTTGGGTCACACCCGGAGATGCTCAGGGATTACTCCTGGCTCTGCACTCAGAAATTACTCCAGGCGATGCTCGGGGACCATATGGGATGTCGGGGATCGAACCCAGGCCGGCATGGGCCGGCCGCATAAAAGGCAAACACCCTACCCACTGGGCTATCACTCCGGCCCCTTTTATGACTTTTATACTTTAACCTTTATAGCAACTGTGTCCATTTACCATGTCACCATGTAACAGATACACATGCTAAAATACACATCCTCTAATCCTGTAAAGTAAAAATCTATGCTTAATTTAACAATACTGAAAATTTCCTGAACTGGTACACTTCACAAACACAAAGATGAATTGAGTAACAAGTTATGATCTGGAAAAGTTCAGTTAATGAAGTTTAGAAGAGAGGGAAATTTCATTTTTTTAAAGATGAAATCTCAGGAAAATTTAGGTTTGGGAAGAAAATATCTCAAGACAAGATATTGAGGAAAAGTATACCATGAAAAATGCTTTATGATTATTTTTAATACGTAGGTATTACATTCCATATCAAATTTACCAACATGCTGTTCTATAAATTCATATTTACTTTATACCATGATTAGATTTTTCTGTTCCATGCTAAAAAGCCCACTCTCTCATAATTACCTTTAGCATACAGTACCTGGAATATAAAAATTAACTCAATGTTGGCAAAGTCTGTTCCCTGATAGGTAGGAAAACAATTAAGAGATAGCTAGAGGTCAATTTCCTTCGGCTAATGAGCAAAAGAAAAGCTCCAATACATTGACATTTTCAGTTAAAAGTGGCTCATTACTACAATCGACAGAAATACCCCTACTACCAAACTGCACTCTGTAGTGCAGTTTTGCCAAATGTCTACCTTTAAGAATGTGGTCAACTTCTAAGAAAACTGTGCGGAAACATCCAGTTATTAAGAAAAATTTAATATTAAAATGATTAAAGTTAATTTAGGAAAATAACATGTACTAATTACCCATAGAACAATTTTTTATTTTAATAAATAACAGTGGGCTTACCAGAGACTAAGGCTAATAATGTGAGTTCTACGCATATTGGTAATAACCTTAAAAAGGCAAAACCAACTTTTCAAAATAACTCATTAAGCCCTAAAAATAAACTACTTTAATAATAAAACTTAAAAAAGTATCTTCCAAAAGAAAATAGTTCACTCCTTGACCATGCTTATTTATTCAGAGTACCAGCAATTTCAATTAATGTTAAGTGCTTCAATTTTTTTTCCTGCAATTCTGATGTTGCATGGGGAATATACATATTTTCATATAATCACAATGCAGTCAATAGTTCAGACTAATAATATTGAGAATGTAATTACTTTATAACACAAAATAAAACAATGTTACTATTAATGGCAAACAGAAACAAAAGTAAATAATTAAAGGATGTTTTCTTTTGTTTCCAGTACAGATTTTAGTTTGAACTTTAAACGAAGGCCTAACATTCTTCTGAAGTAACTTCTATCTCTGGCCATGACTCCACAGTATAAATATGGTGAATAAAGCTAAAGTATGAGTTAACTGTATACTGAATAATCAAAATAAACCAGTATAACAACTAATACTGTTCTGGAAGACCAATCTAATGAAAAAAAGCATCATTAGATATGGTGAGAAAATACAGACAAATCTGTACAATCTAACATCTATAAACAGTAAAAATCAAAACATCCGACTTCCTTATAGAAAGTGTTTTATCTATGTAATTATAAATGTTAAGGACTCTTGCATTTTATAAACACAAGATGGGCTCACTTTGATGATACCAATTTTAAGATTTATAAAAATGTTTAAAAAAAATCTTTCCACAAAAGTTTATACAGTTTAAAGCTATACACCAATCTATAAATCTCAGAAAAATGGACCAAAAAAGAACAAAAAAAAAAAAAAAAAAACAAAAAAACCCAAACCTTTATAAGATCACATGTATAAAACAAGAAATGAAATGTGATTTTATTTAAGGCAATACTGGGCTACTTCACAAATCACCACCTCAATATTTACACTGCTCCACACTACTAGTTTCTATCACATTCACAAAAGAATTTTTTATAACAAATGTTTAAAATCTTCAATGTAGTAAATTCATTATTCACATTTCCATTATATTTCATGGAATTATAGTAACTAGATCCAATCAGAAGCATTAAAAAAAAAAACTATAGCTATAGGAAACTGCCAAAGAATCTGCTTTAATTTCACACGAATACCACCACAAAATCCTGGATGGTAAATTTACAAAGCAGAGCAAAATGCTGATATAATGTGTCTAACTTTGTGAAAATGCTGAGATCATCCTGTAAATGTTTATGTAAAAATTGGTGAACTATAGCAGAGTTTCTAATTTAATTTAAAAATTTCTTAATTTAAAACAATAAGTTTTAAAAAGTTAATCACTTAGTTAAAAAAAAATTAAAGTTCCAAATATAAATGTGTCATTTAATAGTTTAGACTTACAGACTGCTGGTGGCAGTAAATGATTTACAATAATAAATATATACAAAAAAAGATATCTACAAACAAAAAGTATTGTATACATGAGCAGTGACCTGGTGAAACATCAATCACACAGATAATTCAACTTAGTTCACAGAAAGGGCAACTGGTTGATAGAAACTGAGGTCTAGCTATATATTATTTACAATAACTAAAGTATTGATTCTATTCCTCAGGTCCCATAGGGATTAAAAAAACTTTACATGACAACAGGTGTCATATTTTTTTTTTGTATGTGTGGCTAGGTTAATTCATGTCAACAAAAAGTTCTACAAATCTAGCATGCGTGATGGCTTCCAATTAAAAATTAAATTGTAAAGGATGTATTTATAATACATAACATATCAGTACTGCCCTCTCCCTGTGGCTTTACCCATACTTATTTCTTTTATAACAGATACATCTGGATTATTTGAACGTACTTCAAGTTTTTTCAGACTGACAGTAGGTCTCATTTCCCTGAAGTTGCTTTTAAGACAAGCTCAGTGCAATCTTTAAGAGTCTTGTCTAAGACAATTTTTACATTATTACTGCACTGAAGCTGTGATGGATTTGCAAACTGTACAAAGGTTTCACTTTCTTTACAATATACATGATTTCCGCTAGTCACACCAGTCTTATCAATATTTTTTCTTGAATTTGAATGTGACCCTTTTTTACTTCCACTATTTGTGTGGTCTTTATCAGTATTTTTCTTCTGTTTCACTGCAGACTCCTCAAGGAATTTCAGAAAAGATACTTCAAATCCCATTGGTTTAAACGAGCTCCAGTCAAATGATGAAGGATGGTCCTCAGTGGTTTGAATAGCAACAGCAGTTTCTTCTTCTCTATGCAAACTGCTTGACTCAACTGTGGATGCTGGTTCAGCTTTTTCAACTTTTCTCCTCTTACTTTGGGAAACATTTTTTTCCTTATTGACTCTCTTCAAATTACCTGGTTTTTGTTTCTCTGACTGGCAGGAGTCATTTTCCTGAAAACCACTGTTTACATTTGAAGAGGTATGAATTTGAGTCTCAACATTTGTATTGTCCTCATTTATTAATTTTGTAATAAATAGTTCAGTTAATTCATCCATTTCATCTTTCTCCCTTTTTTCAGGGTCCTTCTGTGGAAGTGCAGTTGCTGCTGAGTTATCACCATTCTCAGTTAAACATGTATCAGAATTTTTACATCATTCTTAGCAACTTCAGGCTCAGAAGTTCCCTTTACTTGTGAATTACAACATTGTTTGGAGACAATAAGAAGATTGCGGTGTTGTGCAGTAAATGCCTTAGACAGTTTGTGGCATTTGTAATGTCTAATTATATTGCTTTCACTAGTAACGACTGATGTACATCCCTTTATCATACATGGATACTGGGTTACAAACCTGCTTGTACACTCAGATAAAGCATCATTTCTAGCCTTAATTGAATACACATGTTTTCCACGTTTCAGAGAATAAGGTTTATTTTCTTCAATCTGCACAATTTTTTGCGTTCTTATTTTCTAAAATATTTCTTTTCTTTCGTTTGGTCTTAGGCATTTTGATACCTTCCTTTCCAGACCTATTGTATTTTGTCCCACGATATTTAGATTTTGTCTTTTCTTGGTTTGCTTTGCTTGATATATTTTCCTGGCCAGGTGTTAATCTTCTGGGCCGAATCAAATGAGCTTTGTGTTTGTCATTATGCTTATTAAATATGTGACGGAGGAGATTTGACCGTGTAGCATATATACGGTCACAACCCTCACAATCACACTTGAACACACCATCTTCTTCTGTTTTATTTCCCTTTGTCCCAATTCCATGGTCTGCCTCAAGATGAATAACGTAGTTCAAATATGTAGTAAATGAAGATTTACACTCTACCTGATCACATGGAAATTTCCCAACATCCACAGAAGCAGTCATACTTTCAATTTCTTCAGGAGTCATTTCATGAAGTTTCATGTAGTGTTGTATTAAGCCAGTAATTGCTTGGAAAATCCTAGAACAGTCACTCACCTGACATCGAAATTCTTTTACAGTTTGTTTAGCTTCAATTTCATCACTTTCTTTACCAGCTTCACTTTCCTCTTCAACCTCTGCAGAAAAGGCGGGCAAATCTGATTTGTGTACAGCCTGGTAATGCAGAATTAAGTTTTGCTGTATTGTAAAGGCAGCAAAACAACCCTGGTGAACACATCGATAAGGTCTGTAGGGGCTGTATCTTGTTGGACATTCAAGGGACTGAGAAACTGGCTTTTTGCGTTTTTTCTCCTCCTTTTCTTTTTTATATCTCCTATTTTTCCGTCCTTTGGTTTGTATGCTTGGGGGGAGAATTTGTATTACATTGTTCTGAAGTAACTGTGACCAGCTGTGAAGAACCTTCTATTTTTTCAGGACTTTTTTTTTCCAGAAGTTCCTTTTCTGGGATGACAGCTACATTACTCAGCACACTGTCCTTCACTGCTCCCAGTTCTAAAGCAGGCTGGAAGTCCCTTTTACTTTCCTCTGTAATAGCTAGCTGTCTTTTTATTTGTGTAATTCGTGGGGTTGACAAATTTTCATTCTGAGATTTTCTTCCATAAGGTCGTTTTATTTTTAACTTTACCATTTCTTCAGTTGTAAAATGATGTACCAACTGACAGTGTGCCCGTAGATTAGAATTTCTTGTAAATGTTTTTGTACATGTAGGCACTACACATTTAAATGGAGCAAATTTCAATTGATTTTTCTTAATTTCAAGAATCATCTCTGGAGTGTACTGGTGAATTTTACCGTAGTGCTTAAATAGTGCATCTTTTGTCATAGCACTGTAATTACAGCCTTGGCTTTGACAAACAAAGGGTTTATTAACTCTTTCATTACACTGCACACTGTTTATCACCTCAGAAACTGGCTGAACAACAGTGGCATTTGGAATTAACTTGGCAGGAGTGGGAGCAAGGGTCACTGCTGTGTTTGCCAGTATACATTGGGATGCTGAAGTGGAAAGGTCATTTTCTAATTTTAATCTCTGTAAGCCTTCTAAAATTTCTTGTATTTGATCCTCTTTAGGAACTATTTCTGACTGAGAAATGTTACTTTTTGTTGGCAAGACACCCATGAAGGAGGAAAACTGAGAAGAATCAGGCAATTTGTTATTTTGTACAGTGTTAACTGAAGGAAGTTGAATATTATAATTTATCTGAGTATTCTGTGATGTTTGTCCAATACCCTGAGATCCACTTTTAACCTCAAGTATTTGAGAATTCATAGCATTTTTAATAATTTCAAGAGTCTTTTCAAAGTTTTGCATAACATTATCTTCAGAAATCTGCAAGTCAGAATTTATTGCAGTTGTACACGAATTCATAGGCATCACTTGAGAATCACCATTTTCAGCTTTTAATGTTAAAGAGGGAACTAACGCTGTATGGGAATTGAGATCGGGTTTAAAGTTTTCTTTTTACCTCAGTCACAAATAATTGATTGTCAACATTATTTAATTTCTGTGTTAGATTTTCCACCAGACCCTGAGGTTCACAATTTGGAAGTACAGTTGAATGAAGGTTAGCAGTCGGTATCTCAATACTCTTTGTTATGAGTCCCATTGCTGTTAAGTCACTTGTTACCATGTTTTGGGAAGTACTTGGTGCAATTAGTGGAGGAGCAACTTTCTTTCTTCTCTTGGAAGCACTATTTCCTTTTTATTTAAATGAGTGGACCTTGAATTTTGAGGACCACTTATAACTGAGATCACGGAACTATTATTTGCAAAATTTTGTGCTGGCCCGCTAGAATTAGGGAATGAACTAGAACACAAACCATTTTCAACAGTCTTCAATAGCAAGTCATTTGCTGGAAAAACAGGCAAACTGCTGCATTCCTCAACGGAGGAAGTTTTGGAGTTTGGTGTCCGACTCTGGTGTGTGAGCAGGGTATTTGAGTGGCACACAGTCTGCACCAGGGGTGGCACAGCTGGATTTGGCATGACTGGTGCACTTACTTGTGCTGCATCTGAAACACATGCACCTGTTGGAACGTGAGAAAGCATTTCAGCACCCTCATATGTACTGGGGATACCAGCAGTTTCCAAAGCCTGTTTAATAATTTCACTTCCTTCCTGACCAACACTTGTATTGAAGTTAGTCACACCTGTCCGAGGAAACGTATTTGGTAAAAATGTAGAACGATTTTCAGCAGCAAGAAGTTGAAGAAATGATGGGTCTTTAAAACATGCTTCTGGACTAAACGCAGACTGTTGCGGCTGCTGCAAATTTACTGCATTTGTGGAGAGAATCATGCTGGCAAGAAGAGAAGGCTGTCCATTATTTTGTAAAAGTTCTTGTGCAATTTCTGTTCCATCCAGTGGTTTACAGTAAGATCGCTTAGACAAGTGTCCACCCAGAGACCTGGGATTAGTAAAAGCCCTGTAACACCTGCTACATATAAATTTCCCATCTCTGATAATTGCAGGCCATTTAGCCCTTTTGTTGTGCTTGGGTTTTCTTTCTTTACCATTTGGGCCCCGTCCACGGTCTTTCTTAACTTTTTTCAGGTGCAGACTGCTGGGCACTGGTGCTATTGAAATCATTTGCAACATTCACTTGGGAAGGAAAAACTGTACTTTCACCATTACCCCCTTTTAAGAAGGAGGAATTTGTGTTTCCTTCAATTTGTGAGGGAAAATGATTTGCACTATTTTCCAGTTGGGAAAAAACAGAATTAGTCCCATTATCTGCTGGTGAAGGGAAGAGAGACATGGAACTATTTTCTGCAGGTAAAGGAAGGAAAGGATCTGAGCCACTATCAATATTCAAAGGCAAAACTGTTTTGGTCAGATCTTCCATTTGTGCTGGCAAGGTGGTATTAGACAAATTTTCCATTTGGGAACGTAACATATTACCCCCTTGTTCATTTTTGTCCTGAGAAGGTATATTTGGATTAATGACACTTTCCACTGAGGGCAACAGTGGAGTGGGCACACTTGCTAAATGAGTTGGGAAAATGGAAGGTGCAATATGCTGCAACTGATCTGAACATGTAGTATTCCCACTGGCTTTGGTTTGTGGTGTAAAAAATGCATTGTTAGAGCTGCTTACCTGTGACGGCAAAAAAATAAACAAATTTTCCATTATTTGGTGCATTTAAGTTGTTAGATTTCTGACCTTTTTTACTTTTGCGCTGCATTTTAAATGCAGCATATTGGTCGGTGTGCTGTCTTCATGTGTTTCCCAATACTCTGTGAAGAATTGTGCGTTCGAGTACAACCCTCAACCTGGCAACTAAATTTCTGAACTGGCGCTTTTGGAGGCACTGATGGAGTTCCCAAAGTTGGGTTGGGTTGTGGAGGAACAAACGTAATACTTTCTAAAGTCTTAAGAGGTAAGTTATAAAGGTTGGAAGCTGTTTTAACATTACCTCCACATTCAAACTTGGAAGCTGATAAATTTTGAAACCCTGCTTGATTTTGCCCAGAAAAGGTCACCATATCATTCACTTGTCTTTCCAAATTTTGTGAGGCAATGTCACCTATTTTGAATGTTTCTGAATTTACTAAAGAGTTCTGGGTAATTTGGGTTTCATTAAAGCAATCTTTTTCCTTCTTTTCCTGCAAACCTGGCTGACATAAATCGCTGCAAGTATTTTCAACTGGAGTATGTAAGTTTGTGACCAATGGTTCACCAGAATCTTCCACAGCTGAGCCTTCTTGCTTTCCAAAGTTGTCCTCGATCCCCTGATTGAGCGACACTTTAATGGACACAGCTACTTCACTGGCCTGAAGTAGAGGAGTAGTAACAGGATTTTCCAAGCCATTTGATAAAGGTCCACCAGGCTGCCTTAATTCAGAAGCAGAAATATGGTCTTGTTTGGTTGTAGCTGATTCTGCCTTGCTTTTGCAAGAGTCACCTCTATCTGCAGATATAGCATTTTCAGTATTATTTTCTAAAGCCAGCACAGATGTCTCTTTATCTTTCTCAGTGTTTCCGTCTGTGCTCTGATTTACTTTAGAAGGCTGCAGAGGATCTCCAGATGAATTAAGTTGGTTTTCAGGAGGCAGCACTTTCTCAGGATTACTGTGATCTTCCAGATGTTTTTCTAGTTCACTCTGAGACCGATAAACTTTGCCACAACCTGTGAACTTACAAGTATAGGTATTATAATGTTGTGCTTCGTGATCATATAGTAAATAAGCTTCTGAAAAAATTCTACCACATTTAGGAAACATACACTTTGCTCTAAAGACTTGGTGTTCCTTTCGGTGGGTTAAGAGCTCTGCATAACTATTAAAACCAGCTTTACATTTCATCTGTATACAGATATATGGCTTACTGCCACAGTGCATTTGTAAATGATCATTGAGATGAGTGACACTTACAAAATGCCTTCTACAGTACTGGCAAATAACTTTCTTGCTTTGCATTTCAAGAAAGCGCTTGGCATCTTCATTATCCTTATGCCCCTTTACATGAGCAATTAAATTTTTGAAGTATTTAAAGCCCTTTTTACAAAAAGATACGGGCAATTAAATTCATTAACAGGTACTGGCTTCTGCACTGGGATTACTTCTGGCTCATAAGATTTATCTTTGTCATCATTCTCATCATCTGAACCATCATTGTCATTAAATACTATGAAGTCTGTTGAATAGAGACTATTTTTTTTTAATAGGCCGCTGCTCCTGTTTGGCCACAGCATTAGTCTTCTGATTCTCATTTGTAGTTGTGGATCTTAGGAGGCCTTCCCAATCTTCTTAATGGTTTCATAGCTGCTAGTCTCTCTTTACTAGATTGTTTAACATGCAACGTGACATGAGGAACAAAAGTTTCTTTAGAATTAAAGTTCTTTGCACAAATGGGGCAACTGTAAATCCCATCTTTGTAATGTTTTTGAGCATGTCGTACGATTCTATGACCAAGGAATTCTTTGTCACATAGTACACAATACTGCATGTAGGCCTGCCAATTCCTAAACCTAGCAGATATAAATCCTCTCTCTCTTAATTGTTTTATTTCTTTCTTCTTTTGTTTTTCATCACAAATGTCTTTCAGGAGGCCAGAATTAACACCAGAAAGTCCATTTACTGAAGTTTCTTTAATCTCTTCCTGATAGTCTACTCCTTTCTCATAAACTTCACTGTCATTTAGTTCATCTATTGAAGACACAATGGATGCTTCTTCACCCATTAATGCAAGACACTGTCGTTTTAAGGTTTTCCAGTCCCAGAATTCTGGATCGAAGGGCCACTGAGTTTTCAACACAAGTAAGAGCTCACAACGTAAAGAATTTGGTATCGGAAGATTCTCTTCATCATATTTCTGATCTGGCTGATTATATAACATTTCCACAGCGTAGTATGCATCTACTGTAGGCTCAATAAGAAATTCACTTAGTTGACAAGCACGTTTAACTTCCAGATCATCAGGCAACAAGCATGAAATAGTCTTGCAAATGGATATTTTCACTTCAGTATTTTCTGTAGATTCCATGCGAAGAGCTTTTACACATAGCTCTATACAGGTGGCAAGTCCAGCCCCTTCAGTCTGTGAAAAAGAAAATAGGAAACTTTAGCCTATACTAACAAATATATTTTCATAATACCATTAAGAGATTTACTTAGCACATATGATTTCAAATTTAGTTTTTAGGCTATTAAGTCAAACCATAAACTGAGATCACATTATAAAAATATAAAAGCTATATAGACAGTATGTTTTTAAAACTGAATTTAACTCACAGGTACACTAGACTTTAGACCAAAAACCTGGGGTAACCTCTAGAGGGGGACAAGCAGGGTCCCTGTCCTACTGAAGCCCCGGCAGCTGCACCGACACCCCACAGTCCCTACCAGGCCAATGGTCCAACTTCACTGCTTCTTGGTTAATCTCTGCAGAGAAGCCAAACCAGCAAAAAGGTACACCTGTGGGTTGAGAACTTAGGGGTCTTCTTGGAGTGGGGGTAGGCCGCCTCCCCATACTCCCTATACTATCAGAAGACTCAGTCACACTTGCATCCCACCACCATGTAAACAACAGCCCAGCTTTACAGCTTCACGACTAATCTTGGAAGAGACGCAAGTCAAACCAAGCCAAGCAAAGCCATTAAAACATATCAGCCTAGTTCTACTGATCATGGAGTACGTTGTGGTGGCAACGCCGCACCACCTCCAAATACCACAATTCTGACAGTCTATTAGGACACCAAATTAGATGGGAAAGAGCATAAAAAGACCACTAAGCTCAATTTAAAAAATAAAGCAATACAGAAGGTTCTACTAGCAACAAACAGCTCAGTAAACCCTCAATAACTTTAATGACCCCACTGTGAGACATACAATTTTCACAAATTTTCTTCAACTTAAGTATTTTTTGTTAATTCCAGTTACCATTTTGTTGTAACAACAACCTAAATTATTTTGTGCCTGCTTAGCGGTTTGGGATAGGAAATTGGGGACAATAGTGGAGGGAAGGTCAATACTGGTGGGATTGACGCTAGAAGACTAAATCCAAAACAACTGTATTATGAACAATTCTGTAAACCATGGTGTTAAAAAAATTTTTTTAAAATCTGAGCTTGAGTGAATTCTCATATTACAATTAACTCTACTTAGTTCATAACATCTGCTGATGAGGATGCTGATAGCATTCACTTATTTTTGTTATTTATAGGACCAGAAAGCTCCTTGCATTATCAATTCAGAAAAAGAACAAACATTTACCATACCACGGTGGAACAATAGGCAACAGATTTTTAAGACATTTATAGTTTTATCTTTGGTGATCTCTTTTGTTTATCTACTTTAATGGCTTGGTTTGCTCCAATCTAAGCGATTCCAACATCCATTATGGCACAATTTCCCCAAGTGATATCCTATACAAGCTTTTCCAATCAACCCATAGAGTCATGATTTATATCTTGCTATAAAATTATTTGTTTCGAGGCCAAACCCAGTGGTGCTCAGGGGGTTACTCTTGGCATTGCACTCAGGAATTATTCCTGGTGGTGCTTGAGATGGGATGCCAGAGATGAAACCTGCGTCAGTCATGTGCAAGGTAAGCACCTTACCTACTATACTATAGCTCCCATCCCGTTATCAAAGTCTTAAAATGATCATTCATTCTGGGCACTAAGCGGCTAGTCTTAGGACCTGGCTTTTCCCACCTGGCTCTTTCCCACCATTAGGTCCTAAGAGCGGGACCCAGAAGTGGGGTCTGTTTTCAAGGTAATAAAACTTCCCAAAGCCCAAATGTATACATTCACAAGAGAAAAACACCTGTTTACAGGACAGGATGTGCCTGGCCTTCTCAATACTTTGTTGCAATGGCTCAGGATGCTATTTGTGCTTTGTATCCCTTCTACCCAGAAACTTTTGTATAAAAGGCCTAAGCTATGCTCAGTAAATGGGAACTGCTCTCCAAAACCCCCTCTGTGTTGGTCTTTCCTTCCTCATCAACAGCAAGGCAGAAGCTTCTCCCAGGTCCTTCCCTCTCCTTTTTGCGGGCATGGTTCCGACTAGGTCTCCCTCATTGGTGCTGCAGCAGCTTCTGCCAATTCATGTATTTCAAAACTAAACAAGCTTACCAAGGAATACAAAACTCACAACGTGACCTGTACCTAATTTGGTCTGGCCTGATCTTCAGCTTTCTGCCTACTCAACTACCTCTATTCCAAGCTAACTGAGCTACCTATAGTTCCCAATGCCATTCTCTCATTTGTCTTACTACCTACCTCTTACGCTATCGTGATAGTAAGAAATAGCTATCATGTTAAAAATAAAATGGATAAATTTTATTATAAAAAGCCCCTTTCAATTCTACTGAAGTAAAAATAAAGTGATTTGGGGAAAATCCTATACCGACCAAAGGACGATGGCCAATTTCCAGGGAATGATTACAGAAGCGAAATTTTCAACACTTCCAAAGGGAGATGATCAAAAGAAGTGTGTTCAGGAAGACTGATTTAGAAAACACATAGAAACAGGAGGGTAGCATGTGCTTTCCCCCCATGCAACCATGCAACCTTGCACCATGTAACTCTGCCATCTGTCTTCCTGATTCGTATCCTTTGGAGTAGGTCAACTGTCCCCTAGTTCTCTGAATCACTAGCCAACAAATGGAGAATGACTAGGGATCACAGGAAATTCTGACTGACAAACAGAAACGGGTGACAACTGAAACTACTGAGTAGAGTAGTAAGAAAAGTGTGTTGTGGAACTGAACTGGAAGGAGAGGGGTTCTGTTTATTTTTTGAGCCACACCAGCACTGCTAAGGATCAAATCGATGTCTCTGGTGTGCAAAATCTGTTCAGTAGCTCTCTGAGCTCTCTCCCTGGCACCAAGGAACTGTATTTTTTAAAGTGTGGGCTCTGCTCTTGCCAGGTAGACAGTGTGAAACCTGAGTTATATTGTACACCACCCTAGTTGGTAGTCTAGTTAAGTGTACAGAAAATGGCTTGACATAAAATCTCCACACACTTGGTTACTAGAAGTATTTATTGAGTAGTGAATAAAAAGAAATTTTACTTTATATATTTTCTTCCTGTTTTCTACACCCTGCTTTATCTTGCAATCACTGCTGGAGAAAGAAAGCAGAAAAAAATGGGTCAAACAGCCAATTTATTTTATTCATGTAGCACCTACTTTTTATCAGGTGCTGTGTGATGCGTAACATTCCACTATAAAAGAGCCACAGGGCCAGAGCGATAGCACAGCGGGTAGGGTGTTTGCCTTGCACGCGGGTCTTCGTTCCCAGCATCCCATATGGTCCCCCAAGCACCGCCAGGAGTAATTCCTGAGCAAAGAGCCAGGAGAAACCCCTGAGCATTGTCGGGTGTGACCCAAAAAAGCCAAAAAAAAAAAAAAAAAAAAGCCACAGTATACTGTAAATTGTTTGTATGTCACCATCAACAAACTAAAAGATAAAGTGGGGCGACAGTTTTAAACTCTTCAACTTCAAGAGTTCAGGAAAAGTAAAAACTAAATATAAAAAGAGGCTCTAAGCTAGCTATTCTATTTCCTTTACAGATCACAGAGTTTAAGGAAACAATTATTTTAAGTTAAAATGTGAATAGCTGGTTAACAGCTGTCAAATTCTGGAGCTTTAACAAGAGAAAAAGAGGGTCACTACCAGTTCATCCAAACGGTAACCGGTAACCGAAAGTGAAATTTCAAAATGAATTAAAGTTACATTGCAATGTAGTCACAACAATGTATCTGCAAGATTTCCTTTAGTCATAAGAACAGTTAAGTCTATGATTCTTATTTTCAAACTTGAATTTGATCAGATTTCAGAAAGTGAAAAGCTGTCATGTAATGACAAAGTTTGCAGAACAGAAGAATGACAATTATTTTTAAAATTTACCTTACCTTGGTCAATAAGTCTGTTCACTGACTTATTTGAAACAAACTTCCCCCAGGCATTCATTTTTGTTTTGTTTTGTTTTTTCTTTTTTGGGTCACACCCGGCAATGCTCAAGGGTTTCTCCTGGCTCTGCACTCAGGAATTACTCCTGGCAGTGCTTGGGGGACCATATGGAATGCCGGGATCAAACCCAGGCTGGCACAGGCGCCGCCGTGCAAGGCAAAAGCCCTACCCACTGGGCTATCGCTCCGGCCCCCTTAACAGCACTTATTTTCTTTGTCTTTATTTTATGTCTCTGATAACAAATTTTGTAGAAAAAACTACTCAACAGAACTGCATGCTACAGTGGAAAAAATCTACGCTATTTACTAGCCACATCAGGTAACTGAGCATTCAAGTAGAGATCTTCTCATCGAATTTTTCATTTTACTACAGAGCCACAAAAAAATTCACGGCTATCATAATGAGCAGTGTAGCTTTTGTGCAAGCTCCAACAGGGCCTCTTGAGTAGGGAATAAAGTTGTACAAGTTTTACCTCAGTATCTCGATTCATCTGATCAAGAAACGAAATCCAAGGCTGGAGAGTTGGATGAACAAGGGGTTAAGGCGGTTCCTTGGCACAGGACTGCTGCTCCCTCCCTCCTTCAATCCTTTTCACCATCTATGGTGCCCTGGGCACCATCAGGTGTTGCTACCCCCCAAAGAAAAAGAACTGAAGTCCATAACTGTCGATTTACAGCTGTGTGGCTGACAAACTGACAGTATTAGGCACAGAAACAGTCCAGAAGCTATTGACTCCCTTTAATACTTTCAGACTTTTTCCTTGCTCTGCCCTTAGGCAAGCTCAGCCAATCCTTCTCTCTGCTCCTCTAACTCTCTATGCTGTCAGGCTCCTGCTCCTCCAACCCACTCCTGCCAGCCAGGCTGAGAACACAGTCTCAACTGACCACTCAACTGCTTCTCCAACTCTTTCATGTCCTCATCATTTGGATAACGGTCATTCCCTTAAGAAGTACAAGCCATCCCTTTATGGAATCTCTTAAATCTCTTAAAGGGACCCAACACCTAACAACCTATATTTAAGATTAGATAATAATTGCCTAAGAAATTTACAAATGTGTTTAGTTTTCAGCTAGGCACTACAATAAAATGGCTTTAATCAGTACTTTTTTTTTTTTTTTTTTTTGCTTTTTGGGTCACAACTGGGGATGCTCAGGGGTTACTCCTGGCTCATTTGCTCAGGAATTACTCCTGATGGTGCTCAGGGGACCATGTGGGATGCCAGGGATCAAACCTGGGTCGGCCGCATGCAAGGCAAATACCCTACCTGCTGTGCTATCGCTCTGGTTCCCCAGTACTTATTTTTTAAATTAAACATTTTATTATACCACCGTGAGATATACAATTACAACGTTGTTCATGTTTGGAGGTTTCAGTCACATAGTGTTCCAGCACCCGCCCTCCACCAGTGCCCATTTCCCACCACCAATGTCCTCAATTCCCCCCCCTCCCATAGCCTGCTTAAATGGCAGGTTCTTTATCTCTTTTATTTCTCCTCTCTCTCCCTTCCTTCCTTCTCCTACACATTGTGGGTTGCACTACATACACTTGGAAGACATCATGTGCATTTTTTGCCTGTATTTAATGCTCAGTTCTATGTTGATATCAGCCCTTTCGATATTTAATCGCACATGTTCCCCTTCTCTGTCTTACCTAACCTCTGACTCCCTCAAGTTTGTGGTAATTTCCACTTTTGGTAAGACCACCTGATATACTTATGTCATGCAAATAAATGCAGTCATTCTATGCCCAGTACTTATTTTTATGTTCCCTTTATCTTGGAAATTTTATCCTATTGTTTTTGGGTCACCAACCAGTGATAGTCAGCGAACTATATGGGATGCCAGGGATTAAACCTAGATCAGCTGCATGCAAAGTAATTATCTGCTTATATGTAGCAGATAATTAATAAGGAACTAATAAGGAACCATATAGCACTACATGGTTCCTTATTAGTTATTTCTACTACAATTCTTTCATGGTTGACAATTTCTTATTTTGGGAATTCAATGACTTGGAACGCACAGAAGTCCTTCCTTATAATCCATCTGAATTATAATGTTCCTAGTCCACTTTTTCAATTATAGTATATCATGGGGGTGGAGATGAACTTCTATACCTCATGAAATTCTATACCCCCAAATTTGTAGGAGGCCAAGAGTTTACTTTCCATCCTCAGTTAACTATTCTCTATCCCTGTGTAGATACTGAAACTTCTTCATTACTGAAGTTTTAACATATTATATTATTATGTTGGAGTTATGCTAGCCTTGGAAAGGCCAGTATTCAGGTTTTTGCTTTCGGGTCACAACCAATAGCATTCAGTCTGCTTTTTGTTATTCTTTTTGTTTTTAATTGAGTTTATAAATGGCTTCTCATGTACATAATTCCAACACCACACCCATCTCCAGTGTACCAAGCACTCTCCCCATGTTCAGCTTTTAAGGTGCCTCTTCATCTTGAATTTGGGATTCCTTATTATTCTTGCAATCTAACCTAGCGTACATTTAAAGAGATTTTTTCCCATCACATACTCTGGGTGTTTTGTAAAAGAAATTTCAGTGAACATAATCAGACTGCTAGGAACAAAGGCTATCTTAATTTCTTTGTACACATCTTAAATTTTTGAAAAGCCATGTTATCAAAATATTGTTCATAGCAAAAAAAAACAGATAAAATACAAATTTGTATGTTTTCTAATTTATATATTGTAATTAAAAACACCTTAATAATTCTTACCTCTGAATTAATAACTTTAATCAGGAAGAAAATGTGATAAACTGTCTTGGTTAACAGAGAAAGCTGACGACACCTTTCTAGGTACACTTGTACAGATGGTTCTACTCTTTGTTGCAATTTACTCCAAAAGAGAGTGAGTTCCCTAAAAAAGAGAATTGAAAAAAAAAAAATTTTAAGCTGGAACAGAAATAACAATCATGGAATACAGCACTCAAATCATTACATTCAAAATTAAAACTGCTTTTAGATCAATTATAATGGCAGCTAAGAATGAAAATTAGATCTTAATTTTCTGTAGACTAAATGAATTCAGGATTTATTTATGAGTATGTTTTCAAAACAGGAGGCATTACCTTTTATTAGGAAGGCACCTGATGTTTAAATGAGCTATATAAATATAATGCTGAGTCATACATGTAATAAGTACAAATATACACACATATGAAAAGTATGAATTACATAATGATTTTTTAAAAAAAAATTAAATTTGTATCTTCTAATGTAAGTTTAAAGTGAACCAAATCAGGGACGTTACAGAACCCAGAAGAACATAATATGGACAGCAGCAGTAAAACAGGAGGGAGGTGGGGGGAAGAACTTGAAATTTATTTCAAATATAATTAAAATTTCTAGATTTTTATTTTATTTCTTTTCGTTTTTTTGGATCATACCTAGTGGTGCTAGGCATCATGCTAAGAGGTTTGGGGCCCATATGGGGTGCTGGGACTCAGGTTAGCTGCATGTAAGCCAACTGCTCTTTCATTCTGAGCCCAATTACAATTTTTTTTTTTTGCTTTTTTGGGTCACACCCGTAATGCTCAGAGTAATTTCTCCTGGCTCTGCACTCAGGAATTACTCCTGGCGGTGCTTGGGGGGACCATATGGGATGCCGGGATTGAACCCCGGCCGACACCGCCAGCTGTGTGCAAGGCAAAACGCCCTACCCGCTGGACTATTGCTCCGCCCCCCAATTACAATTTTTTAATTGGAAATAATTCTGCTGGGTAAAGGAGACAGTTGAGCGGGTGAGACTGTTTTGTACATGCAGAACCCTCTGGTTCAATCCCTAGCATCACCAAGTGGCACCTAAGCACTCTGCACAGAATAGTTCTCAAGCAGTGCTGGGTATGTGTGGCCCAAAAACAAAACAAGAAAAAGAATTCCACTGACTAGATGACTTCTCCCTTTTTATTTAAAAATCATCCATTCTTCTTCTGTCCTCCAAGGTTAACTCCACAAAACTTTCTTGCTTCACTAGGCAACAAAGTTGCTTCTCAACACAGACCTTTTCCATCAGTATACACTCAATCTCCACTCCTATAAGGCCTGCCACTTCATCACCTTGCTCATTAACCATACTTCAATCTATATATTGAGGACTTCAAAATCTGTCTCTCCAGTCTTGAACACTTTCACCTCTCTAGTACTTTTAAGACTTCTCTCCCTCCACTTTGATCTCTTCTGAAACCTGAAACTCAATATATGAAAAAGATGATTAACAGTATTTCCAGTTCACCATCTAATTTAATGCAGGATTTTTGCTGATCCCATAGTCTCTGCTTAAAACTTTCCTCACAATTGCTCACCGACATTTTTAACCCACCCCATATCCATAAGGAAGCACCAACAATTTCCCAGCTGTATTGCTTCCTCATTGATTTTACTGACTCAAAGTATTTTGCCATGCCTCTCCGCCCAAGTATGTCTTAATCATTCAGGCCCCACCACATTCTCTATTATCTTAAATGTGTCCTTAACATTTCTATTCTGACCCGACTTTAGGGTCTATAACGTAACTGTTTTATCATATAAAATTCCTTCTTAAAATAACAACAACATATATTCTACAGCATCACTAAGTCTTGTACTCAAAAAAATACAACTTGTTTTTGTGTTGATCAAGAAAGTGCTGATCCTCAGGGCTCTCCCGCAGTGATTTCTCTCCTGTCACAGCCAAGCTTGTGTTTTATGTGGTCAGCACTGGGGGATCGGCCTGCGGGGCACCACATGCCATCACCTGCTGCCATAGGACCCTGAAGCTCAAGCCCCAGGGCCGCCAGGGATTGCTCAGTGGTATAGTGCTTGAGTTTGACCCCTGGCACCACCCCCCCACATGACAGGGTGATGGAGGTGATGCTTCAGTCCCAGCAGGAGTGCTGTTTGGGAGCCCGGGTACCGCAACAAAAGTGTATGACACCCTATCCCCAACCTGCAGTCATAGCAACTACCAGGGAAAAGGAAGGGAAAGAAAACACGCATCAGGGCGTAGTGTATGGGGCACTGTAAAATGAGCAGCCCCTGCGAAGTGGTTTGAAATGCTTCACCTGGCAGCGCAGGGTTGTGAGTTCAAACTGCAGAGCTGCCTTGTGCACTGAGGCAATCAGAACAGTCCCGCTGCATGAACTCTGGGAACGCAGCTGCAAGTTCAAACCCGGTACTGTCCGATGGTGCTGAGGGCTCCCAACAAAGAAAGGGGCTTGAAAGTGGCTTTGAAGTGCCCAGGACAAGCATGAGGGCCCAAGCCCAATTCCTGGTGCTGCAAAGTGCTGGTTGGATCCAAATGACTCCACAGAATGGGGTCCGTTCACAGCCCCCCACCCCCGCAGCAAGGGAAAACTGGGGGGAGGAGAGAATTATAGCCTTACAGGCACTTAGAGAAAAAAAAAAAGCATAAATTAAAAAAAGTGCTTATTACAGTGGGTAGAGTATTTTCTTGCACGGGCCAACTTGAGTTCAATCCCCAGCATCCCATATGGTCCCCCGAGCACCAACAGGAGTAATTCCTAAGTGCAGAGCCAGGAGGAACTCCTGAACATTGCCGAGTGTAAGCCAAAAAAGCAAAAACAAAAGTGCTGATTAGAGTAATAAATAGCATTTAAAAAAATTTCATGTACATCTCACTCTTCTAATCAGTGCACCCATCTTCCCTGCCCCAAGGGCCCCAATACCTCTTTCTCTCAACAACACCCCTTCCAACTCGATTGCATCCATCAGTTCCCCCAGTAATACTTATTTGTTCATACCCTATGCACTATCTCTACAGCTCTAATATTTCTGGTGGGTCTTTTTGGGGGTATTGGTTATGGAGTTGGGAGGTTGCAGAGGTCTAGGGCCACCCCCAATACCTGGAAGTGCTCAAGGGACTATCGGGGGTGTCAGGGATTGAACCTTGGTCAGCCACAAGCAAACCAAGTGCCGTACCCATTATACTATTGCTCAGGATCCACTAATAAATATTCTTAATGTTACAAACCAAATTTCCCCCTTTTTTTCCACACAGTATCAACATAAGACACAGAAGACTATCAGAAGATGCTGAGTGATCAAACAAATTGTTGCTTTCAGCTAACACTAATTTTAAACAAAGGATGTTAGTTTTCTGAACTAAAGCTAACATTTCTGTTAGCTATATAATCTCAAAGGATTGTACATAACAAATTTTGCTCAATAAGAAATGTATCATATGAAAAATGTGCACCAAAGAAGTTAGTGAAGTGTAAATTCTTTTATCTGGAAAACAAATCGTATTTTTGCTATAGATACCAATTAGACACCTAAAAAGAGTATAATATGAAGAGAAACAAAACACATTCAATATTAGGTTGCTGATACTGGAAAAACTATTTCATCATGGCATTAGAAAAAAATGAAACTTTCATCTTCCAACATTCAAATTACTAATCATTATTGGTAATTGTTAGTATACTAAGTATTAGCTGTTTCAAATACAAAAAGTTTTAAGTTGTAACATTAACATCTTAATCAGTTTGCATATATCATATTTTTAATTTCTAAAAATAAGTGCTGGGCTTTTGAAAACATTTTAAAAGTTAACTGATTTTTAAAACTCATCTCTATATGCTTAATAACCTTTTCTTTCTAAAAGAAAATCAACTCACCAAGCACAGTACATATCTCCTTGTTGAAGTTGCCGTGACAGAAAAGCAGTACATAAGTCAAGAGCACTTTTCTCATCACCCTCTGATTCCAGGTTACAGATCATATCTAGGGCATCTTTGCAGTCAACTTCTGAAATCTACAGAAAAAGAATAGTTATAAAATGATGTTATATTAGCATATAATTATATTTAAAATTTTCATTGCCTATTAAATAGGTAATTTTCATCAGGAAAACTTAATGAATTCATACAATCAATTAAGAAATATACTTTTTTTATAGCCAGAGAAACAAATGTTTTAAGAACTTTGCAACATTTATATTCAAACAATATTATAAACACCCACTATACAGTAAGAACTACGACTGTGAAAAAGCGGTACTTGTTCCCCTTTATCCAGCAATTTAATAAGCTAGGATAAGAATCTAATAAATATAAAGCATTAATCCAACAACAAAAGCTTTAACTGTATCACTTTAAAACTAAACTTACCCCAGTTCTCTATAAATCTATTTTTCTTTTCAGATAAATTCATTACATCTAAAAAGTTTTTAAGTCACATGTGAGTATACTGAGTTTACCCTAGATCCTAGTTTGATAACTGTGGGTTGTTCATAGCCCACTATGAAACTGAATGTAGGGTTAAATAAAAAACCGTTAAAATGTGTTTTAAGATAAATTCATGAGTTATTATCAGTAAATGTTTGACTTGTATACCAGGGGGCTTGGGTGGGGGAGGCACGCTGCAGTACCCTCAGGCTAGTGCTGTTACCTCCTGGTGGTATTCAGGGTACATATATGTGCCAAAGAGTCTATCCCAGGTCAATGGGCACAAGGTAAGTGCATAAACCCTTTACTAATGCTCAGGCCGTATATACTATCTCTCAGGTACTGTATTTTTTTTTTTTTTTTTTTTTGCTTTTTGGGTCACACCCGGCAATGCTCAGGGGTTACTCCTGGCTCTGCACTCAGGAATTACTCCTGGCGGTGCTCAGGGGACCATATGAGATGCTGGGGATCGAACCCGGGCCGGCATAGGCCGGCCATGTGCAAGGCAAATGCCTTACCCGCTGGGCTATCACTCCAGCCCCTGGCCCTGTATTTTTTTACACTAAGAGAAAAGCTGATCTCAAGCCCAGCTCATCAGCATTCCACCCTACAGCGAAGCCTATTTCAAGCCTAGATATGTCTGATCCAGAGACTCAGAGAAACGGAGCAGAGCTGCTACCAACTCTCCCTGTGCTCCGCTGATCATGAGACACCCGGGAGGGAAGGCAGGTTCTAGCCCTGGCCCGCCATCCCAATAGAGCCTCGCAAGAAGGCAGAGCAACTCCCACACCATGAGGGCCACCATTTTCAACATTCGGACTCCACAGCTCGTCAGAGCTCCACCCAAGAGAAAAGCTGATCTCTCTCTGGTTCATCAGTAAATGTACAAACTGAGAGCCTACTCCCAAGAGTATACCACTGGCACAGCAGAGCCTGGCAAGCTACCCATGTTTTATTTGATATGCCAAAACCAGTAACAATTATAGACCTCATTCCCATGACCTGAAGGAATGGTTTGAGGTTCTTCGTGTTCCTGGAGCAGGCAGATGCCCCTTGGGCTACACTAGAAGTCGACAGGACCTATGGAGATGTTACTGGTGCCCGCTCGAGCAAATCGATGAACTGGAAGACAAGTGACACAAGTGATACAGCGAGTCACAGAAAAGATTACTTGGATGTAAGCAGAAAAAGTTTAAGAAGCCCTAAGCAAAGTTTAAGAAGTAGAACAAGCTTCTTCATTAAAATATGTACTTATATCCACTCAATTTCTTTAAAATTTAAATGTGCTAACTTATTAAAATGATATGCTACATGGAACTGAATTTACATGATTCCTATAAGCTATTAAGATAAGAATGTGATGTACAGCATGAAATCACAAATCACTGCTGTTCCAAAGAACTGAAAAATAAGTTATTGTCAAATGGCAAGAGAACTGAAGTATATAGGACCCATTACCAGAGATACCTCTGCTGACTCTTTACTGGTATTCTGCCTCTCATCAAAACAGTGAGTATATTTTGGTAGGGGGAAAGCAAGAAAAAAATGGGGCTATGTAAATGTGTTTAATAGCAATTGTTTCTTGTTTTGGGGGTTCTTTGGGCCATACCAAGAGTGTTCAGGAGGCCATATGGTTTGCTGGGAATTGATTCCAGACCAGCTGTGTGCAAGGTAAGGCCTGACCCACTGTACCATCACTCTGGCTCACAGCAATCATTTCATAAAGTGAAGTAAACTTTTGTAATCTAAGTCACAGAATTCCCCAGGTTAGTGCTCTTTCCACTACTCCTATCGCTAAAACTCCTGACCTATCAGTAATGCCATTTAAAAATAAACACAAAGGACTGAACAATGCATATCCAATGTCTATAATATACTGAATTTGCAGGTATTATATATGTAATTTTTAATTGAAGTTTTTATCCATATATATAATAATGATTATAGGATTTTTTTCTTTTTTGATTATAGGATTTAAAAAAGTTAAGGTACAAGAATTAAGTGGTAAATTAAGTCACATATTATATTTGAGACTGGTGTGTGTGCTTATATATGTGTATACACACACATGTATATGTATATATACATGTAAGTATATGTATATATATAAAATTTTACAAAATATACTAACTGAAACACTGTCTTAAAATAGTACCGAGCTTATATATTTATAGCACTGTAATTTATTTACAAAGTTATTTGTAACAGTTTCAGGCATACAATGTTCCAACACCAATCTCACCACCAGAGTCAACTTCTCTCCACCAATGTCCCCAAAGCTCCCTTCCACACCAGGCTGCATCTCAACAGGAGCCTGAATATTAAGTATTTAAGCTAAACTTTATTTACTTGTTTTGGGGTCGCACACAGTGATGCTCAGGGCTTTCTTGTGACTATGCTCAGGAGATCATATCAAACCAGGGACAGTTGCGTGCAAGACAAGTGTCCTATCCACTGTACTATCTCCTGAGGCCTATAAATATTAAGGAAAGTCCCATTTTATTTGTATTCTGGTTTCTGGGCAACACCCAGCATTACTCAGGGATAATTCCTGATTCTGCACTCAGGGATCACTCCTGGTGACGCTCAGGCAGGACCATGTAGGGTGCTGGGAGCCAAACCTGAGTCAGTCACATTCAAGTCAAATGCACGATCCCACTGTACTATCTGACTTAAAGTATATTTTTAACTTTCATAGGAGAGTTTGGGCTGGTGGTACTCAGGTCTTACTCCTGGCTCTGTGCTCAAGGATCATTCTTTTTTTTTTTTTTTTTTTTTTTTTTTAGGTCGCACCTGGCATGCTCAGGGGTTACTCCTGGCTCTGCACTCAGGAAATTACTCCTGGCGGTGCTCAGGGGATCATATGGGATGCTGGGGATGGAACCTGGGCGGCTTAGGCCGGCTGCGTGCAAGGCAAACACCCTACCTGCTGGGCTATCGCTCCGGCCCTCATGGATCATTCTTGTCCCAGATTGGGGACATGTGGTGCCACAAATCAATCTGGACTCAGTTCTGTGCAAAGCAAGCACCTTAACCTCAATACAGAATACACTATAGTCTCACCAAGGAAATAAATTTTATTGTGTACTTGACATTTCCCTATTTTTGCCCCTAGATGGCACTCTTTTAAAAATAACACTAACAAGAAAGGGATGGAAATGCAACCATATTTAAATTAATAAACAGCTGAATTGAAATTGTGAAAAGTAAAATATAGGTCAAATATGATCATTAATAAACTAAAATTACTTTTTTTAAAACAAGAATTATTTTAAAACCCAAAGTATAACATATATTATGGATATCAATTCTCTATTACTTTAAAAAATAAAAAATTAAATATCAGCAAAGCATGTTAAATTTCAAAAAATACATTACTTATCAAAATATTTCTAACTAGTTAAGAATTAGAATACCACTGAAACGTAAAATTAAATTAAAAATATTGAATGATGAGTTACTAGTTATCAGATGAGAGTCTTTATGAATACAATTAGTGGTCTCCTCTTGTATTACGTGAAATACAGGAAGAAAAAACTGTCAGAAGGGGAGTTGCAAACCTGAAACTGGTCAAGGGTCACCCTGGCGGTTGCTCAGAGGACTAGATAGGTTGGTACTGGTGTCAATGGGGTGCATAAGAGGCATATTCTATAGACTAGTGAGCAATCTGCCTATCTCTGAATTATTTGATTAATTTGATAATTTGCTATAGCAAAGATTTAAAGACTATCTTTAGTATTAGGCAAAAGAAATTTCACAGTTTTTGTATGAATTTCAGAACGCTAGTTTATTTCAACTACTTTAAAATCTAGAAATTACTTGATCCAGTTTTAGAAACTATACTTTTAGAATTTTCTAAAAATCAGACTACCTTTGTAGTACACTTTCAACACATTTGAAAGGATATTATGTGCAAGGTAACAATTTAAAGGTATCTGAGTCTAGCTAATTCATACTATGGAATTATATAGATAAATGAGTTAGTTATAAGGTGTGAAAAGGAATAATGCTCGTAAGGAGGGGAAAGAATAGCGAGCAGCAGGGAGTATGAAACTACTAAAAAACAAATACATGCATAGGAAAATGACAGTATTCTTAACATCAAATTTCAAACCTAACATTTCGAGGAATCAAATGGGGAAATGATGGTTACAAAGAGACAAGAAATTCCTTATCCTAAATTCCTGCTGACTGTAAGTAAAGAGGAATAGCAGAGCTAAAATACTGTTAGTTTTGTCAGGGCTCCAGAAAGGGGCCTGAGGCCCAAGGGACCCCTTAGGATTCTAGGCCCCAACAGCACTCGGGTCAAGGGATAACCAAAGCGGCAGGTGCTGGGGCCTATCTGGGTCTCGACAGAACTCATAACCCATTAAGGTCCCCAGCCTGTGTCTGGGGCTGACAACCGTTCCCCTTGACTGACACACAAAGGAACAAGACTACAGGTTCTTGAAGCTCCCCTTTTTAATCTGTCCTTTCTCAGTCCTCACTCCAGGAACCTCACTCTCTCTCTCTAGCAGGTGCTCCAGCAGGCTCTTCTCTTCAGGACATGTCTCTTCGGTGCTCTCTCAGGATCTCTCTTTTCAGGACCTCTCTTCTCAGGCCCTCTATTCAGAGCTTCTCTCTGGGCCTTTCTCTTTCTTATCTCCTTGTCTATCTATGTCTCTCTGTTTATCCCTGTCTTTTCATTTTTTCACCAGGTCCTCTCTTTTCAGGGTCTTTCTCTTTCAGGCCAGCCCTCTGAGTCCTTACCTTAGTCCTGTGGCCTTGTGGCCTTGTAGAGCTGGTGCTGGTGCCCTAAGCACCAGCAACTGCCCCGCCCCAGGATACTCCCCTGGGGCCCTATTTATAGCTGTCCAGCCAGGTTCAGAATACTGGCCTTCTAACTATCTTAACTGTCATTTACAGGGGGTTATCCAACATCTCCCCTTTTTGTTTACTTTTTTTAAAAGGTTGAAGCAATGTCTATGGAGGGAAAAAGAAGCCCCTGGTTATCCAACCAGTTTCATTTCTGATACCTATACCATGAATCCAAGCCAAAATTTATTCCTTCCAGGGATACTATACACACAACTGTCTCAGGTGCATTCCCTGCCAACTAACTGGCTGCTACTGGTAGCACCTATCAGGGATTCTAGGACAAATCAATCCCACATCCATCTGCTCACTTGGACACAGATGTCTTCAAAAAGGACCACAGATCTAGGTCATGGCTGATTCTTGCCAATGGAACAGACTTCAAAATTATGTATTAGTGACGCAATGGGTCTCCCAAGTAGTAGTACTCAGGAGGCATGGGGGCCCTTCCCAGCAATTCTAGGTAGTTCAATGTGGACCTCCAGAGCTGCACTCGAAGATGCTCAAGGAATGCTGATATGGCATGGGGGATTAAACCTGAGTCAGCTCCATGCAAAACACATGGTGTGAAAAGAGAGGAGGGGGAAGGGAGAAAGTAAAAATACCCTTTCTGAAGGAGCAATGAGAAAATTCCTTTCCTTTGCTTCAGGCAGACCTTGGTGAAAGCCATTCTTTAACTGACTTATTTCATATGATACCATGAAGAAAAACTTTCTTATGTAATATAACAATCTCTAAGAAGGATTTTTTGGAAGGGAGGGGGCCGACACACACCTACATTCAGTTGTAGCTGTGCTCAGGGCTTACTCCTGGCAGGACTCAGGGGCCGTATGTGTTGCTGAGGACCAAACCTGGGCTTGCTGTGTACAAGGCAAGTGTCCTACCCACTGTACTATAACTCCAGCCCTTTAAAGGATTTTTTAAGGAAAAGGAAAAAAAAACATAAATCTGTCTGTCCAATGTTATATCTTCTGTCTGTCTTACTGTCCTGTGAGATCTAGTTTTGTTTATGGGGTAATAAGGTCAACAGAGATCAAACTGAGCTCTGTTTAGAAACATGGAACATCTAGTTCTAGTTAACAAGAATGAAAACAATAATTTCATATATCAGTCTTCCAGAGTACTCATTGAGAATTTCCCTGAAGAATTTCCAGAGCAGGTTAAGTTGCTGTTACTCCGGATAATTAAATCAAGAGTGAATTTTAGTTTAGTATGACTACTCAAGAGATTTGAAAATCTCAGACTTCTCCTGAACTTTCACTCGTTATTACAGCTTTACAGTTAATCTAATAATTATATGCTTGGATACCTTCACAATAAAAGCTATGCTTCTTTAACATCTATTAGCATACAAAGATCACTTAACAAAAATCTGCTAAAATGAATAGATGGGACTCAAGAGCAGGAACTAAGCTGAAAATAAAAGCTTTAATGAAGCTTAAAAAGGGAGCAGCATAATAACTAATTTATGTTAAAAATCTAGATGTTACAGACATCTCAAAGAATACAAAGAAACTATACATCTGTCAAGTAACTAGATTAAACTACTCTAAATGGCAAGCTACCCCTGTCGTATTTGATATGCCAAATACCAGTAACAATTTAGACCTCATTCCCATGACCTGATGGAATGGTTTGAGGCTCTTTATGTTCCTGGAGCAAGCAGATGCCCTAGGGCTCTACTAGCATGAGACAGGACATATGGAGATGTTACTGGTGCCCGCTTGAGCAAATCGATGATGAACGGGGAAGACAGTGATACAGTGAATTTATTCTGATGGTGATTAAAATGCCAGTAGTAGTAATGAAGGAAAAAATATGTATTATTACCTGTCCAAAATGATGACAGAATTTTCCATACTAAAGCAATTTGTCAAGAAATTGTCTGATGGCACTCTAGAGTATCCTCTATTCTCACCATAGCAACAGGATTACTTTGAAACTTGGTCCTTATCTTACTATCCTTCCTCTTCATTTTTTTATTCTCATGAAAAGTCACCATTACATCATATATAACAACTAACTTCATGCAGGTATTCAGCTGCCTATCTGAACTTTTCCCTCTAGGTTCTAATTTTCTTCCTTTAAAAAATTTACTGAGGGCGGAACGATAGCCCAGCGGGTAGGGCGTTTGCCTTGCACGCGGCCGGCCTGTGCCGGCCCGGGTTCGATCCCGGCATCCCATATGGTCCCCGAGCACCGCCAGGAGTATTTCCTGAGTGCAGAGTCAGGAGAAACCCCTGAGCATTGCCGGGTGTGACCAAAAAAAAAAAAAAAAAAAAAAAAATTACTGAGATTCTACAGTTTACAGTACTAAGTTTACAATTTTCTCTGACCACTCAAAAGATCATGGACACATTGTTCACTATCCTGTGTAGTATCAAATTTTCCTATTATGAAGATAGCTATATGTTCCACAATCCCTTTATTTTCCTCTACTGCACCAGTGTAGAAAAACACTTGTATTAAAGATACAAAACACTATTTCCTATTTTCTTGATCAACAAAACTTTTTAATTCTACCCTGCCACCAACTTCATTTTGGATTGGACAGCCACACCCCGCGCGGTACTCAGTACTTACTCCCTCCTGTCTCTGTACTCCTGGTGGGACTTAAGGAACCACAGATAGTATGGGGATCGAATCGAGGTCGGCTACATGCAAGGCAGGTGCCCTACCCGATGTCTTACTGCTTTGGTTCCCTAAGTTCATTTTGGAATTATGAGTTTTCCAAATGCTAAATTTCTATTTGGATCAGGATTCTACATTCATGTCTATAGTATAAAACATATAACTACCTAATACTATTATATTATCTTAAGTTTGAAAAATCTGAAAATCAAATTCTTCTCACAAGGTTTTACATTAGCTATGCAAATAAAAATCTTAACGTTATCTGACAGCTCCCTAGAAATACTTGCTTTATATTTTATTTATTTTGTAGACGAGCAGTGAAGTAAAACAGATTTTATTATGGAGGTTTTAGGAAGGGACAGGAGGAGGAAAAGTGAGAGAGAGAGAGAGAGAGAGAGAGAGAGAGAGAGAGAGAGAGAGTAAGAGTACACATCTCAAGATGTGAGCAGCAGGCAAATACCTGAACACATGTGCTCAGGCACCACATGTATTCAGGCAGCATATGCCAATACTTGTTTATTTAAAAAAATACATATATTTTATATATGTACACAATAAAAAACCAAATAACGCAGACCTGGAGGAAGTCTTAAATTCTACAAAATTAAAATACCTAGTTAAAATTGTGTGCATATATCCTAAAGTCAAGTGAAAAACTAAACTTAAGGTTCTAATGCTGAAATATATAAACATCATACTAAACTGGTAAACTGCCACCATGTATCCCATAATTTAGCCAGCACTGTTTAAAGATCCAATTATTTAAAAATAAGAGTTTACAATTACATCTGAAAGTTACTGATAATCAAGTTGTCACTGTGCAACAAAGCTGATGGAATGAACTTTGTCATTATCCCACAATTTAAAAGTATCAGTAGTTCCCTGTTAAGTGAAAGGGAAATCAAAGACATTTTAATCGAGCTAAAATTTTTATTTCTTCACTTTTAAAGGTATTTGTTAATAAAAGGCAACATACTCACCTCTTCGATTAACTTTTCATTTGGTGATGATGTACAAAGACAGACAAGGTAAGTTTGCTTAAAACTACCTTTTGTACCAATCTCTGGATGATCAGAACACAGCTTGGCTAGAGCAGTTGCTTGACTTAATTGATTTGTTTTGATTAGATGTTTAATTCTCATATCCAACAAGATGGGACCCTCAAAAGCTAAAAATTCATTCACTTTAAAAAACAAGACATAACATATTATTAACATTTTGAAGTAATTCATTTGCCACACATATACTTAACAAGGACTATTTTTTGAAAATATAGAAACTAATAAAACTTAATTTTCTTTTATTGTAACGATATCAAAAAATATTTTGCCTTTTAAAGATTATACTGCTACTTTAAAAACTTGCATTGATGTGAATTAATCTCAATACAAATAATTTTGCATTAAACTGTAACAGCTGATGTCATGAAAATTATACTAAATTCTTCTCCCGCCTTTCAACACATTCTTTCATACCAAGGATTAGCATTTCTAGAATTTGCAGTTCAAGGGCATTACACACTTTAAAAGAGCAACCACAAAATGATGTTTGGATATTCTAGAACAGTATCCTTCAACTTTTACACACGTGAACTGGCACCTGTCCTGCATATAGGTCTCTGGGCTGGCAGTTATAACCAAGGTGGTGGACCACTGTTTGTACAGCTGCACACAGGTAATTGAGGACCACCATTCTAGAATTTGATATTCAGCTAATAATTGTATTCAATACTGATGACAATACTTTGTCTTTTACAAAGGTCAACTCAACTGAAACTGCAGAAGAAATTCAAACATCTACAGAATAAAAAAGAGACTGCTATTAATATCAATTTTTGTGGGTTTATAATGTCATCTAAAATATAAATACCAATTTATTAAGATCCACTTATACTTAACATATTCCTATTCTCAAACCACTAAAATTCTTAGAGCTTACGAAATTTTAACAAGAGCAATTTAAAAACTATCATTTCTTTATTAGGATCTAAGTAAACTGTTCAACAAAAATAAGCTGTTCTTCCTTCTTGAGTCTTTGCTACGGTTAGTATCCCTATTTTTTTTTATCTCAACTTATATTCCACTTTGAAAAGACTCAGAGAAGTTGGATAATCCTGTCACTTAATAATTAAAGGTAAATAGAAGCATTTTGTATGTGAATGTAAGCATTTTGACACATGGATCCCAATTTCACCCATTTTCTGAAGAGTAGAACTTGAGTATACTCTACTAGAATATACTCTAGAACTATTGTACAAACTAAACAAAAATGTAGAAAGACTGAACACAGATAAAACTAAATGTGGAACATTCTGGTGCTTCTGAGTATGTTTCTTACTTAGATACATGGCATTGCCTGTTTTTTTTCTATCACATAACCCTATTAGGACAATCATACTGCAATTATCTGTTCACAGTTCAGTTCACTACTGAAGCAAATATGCAAAGATTTTACATTAAAGTTTTAAGAAAATTAGTCAAAATTATTCTAATTACAAATAAAAATACTTAGAAGCAAAAAACAAAGAAAGTTTGTTTCTCTCAAAATAAACTATGATAGAGTCCAAGAATTATGTTAATTGCACCCACAAAAAACTAAGTTTTTGTGAAAGCAACTGAAATTCATTTGTGAAATGAATTCAGAAAGAGCATGGTAAAAATATATTAATTATGGGAGCTTCTCAAATGGTGCTGGAGGTGGGGATGGGGCCACACTAGTGATTCCTGGCCAGGCAGCTGGCGGTTACTGGGCATGTTTGGGGGCCTCCAGGGCAGTATCCATTCATGCCAGAATATGAAAGGCAGAAGCATTAAAAAAAAACTGATGACAATCTCAAATAGTACTGAATATCTCAGATAACATTAGATCAACAAAATGTTCAAAATAACTTCTGTGCTAATCAATGTATGGAACACATACACTAAATTTTTAAAATGTAGATGTGTTCTTAAATTCTAATGGAAAACTGTTTGTTGCTCCACTTAATGAAAAAATCATTTAAAAAGACATAAACTATTAGAGCAGGAGAATCTTTAGAGACTGTTTTTGCTCCATCATTTGGCAGGTGAGTAAACTGAGGCTCAAAATCTTGAGTTTATGGGATGATAATAGTTAAAGACAGAATAAAGACCAGAATAACGATTCTTCTGACTTCCCTCTTTATATAACAGAATGAGGAAAAATAAATTCTCCTTTGGTCACTTTGTCTAATAGCAGTAAAGAGCAGTGAATAGTTATTCACTTGTAAAAGAGAATTGTGTATATAAAGTTTGTAATTCAAATAAATAAAAAATAGATTATGTTCTAACATACTTTCTAATACTCAATTTAGAATCTGCCAAAGCTTACTTCTCTCCCTCCCATTGCCCTCCATTTCTCTTTCATTGCTTTCCTTTCTCATATTGTTCTCTAGTTCTATTTCTTTCTTCTCTATTTCTAATCTAGAAAATGTTTTTCTTATAGTTATAATACTGAATTCCAAGATAACCTGCTGTAGTGCTTCCTAGACATGAAAAATAATTATGATCTTATTGTTGAATAGGTCACATCAAATCTTACTCCCCAACTGTTTTCTAATTCCCAATTACCAAAGTAAAAATAATCTGAATTTCACTTATGTGTATATTTTATCTATTCTCTCTATGGATCACACAGAAAAGCAGGGTTTACTACTACATTTGTTCCTGTAAAAGGGGCTAGGTAAATGGCAATGTAAATGAATGCTATTAAGCTAGTACAATTAAGAAATAGCTTGTTCCAGGGGCTGGAGAAATAGTATAGCAGGTAGGTTGCTTACATTGCATGTGCCCCACCCAAGTTTGATTCCCGGCATTCCATACGGTCCCCTGAGCACCAAAAGGAGTAATTCCTGAAGGCAGAGCCAGGAGGAACCCTGAGCACTGCCTGGCATAGCCTAAAAACCTAAAGCAATAGCATGCTTCATATAGAACACAATTTCCATAATATTAATAAGAATTTACTACACTACAGGTAGCTAAATTTAAATGCATAGTATACAATATGTAAATTCAATTTTTGTGCTGTATACAATATGTAAATTCAATTTTTGTGCCGTCATTATACATATATGTGCCAAAAATGAAGACTAGATCCTTGTTCCTCCCAAAATAGAATAAACTATTATCTGGGTGCATTTTTCCATACCCAGGAAAAATGAGAAAACATATCCTTCCCTCAGCAGCATCTCCACATCTCCAACTAGCTGTTTCATAAGCATACATCTACTTTGCTGTGCTTGGGTCAGAACACTGAGAAGTGCTTTAAACATGCTCTTTTACTTCCTCATCAACACATTCAAATCATCACCTAATTCTGTCACTTCTATCTTGATCTAGTACTCAATACCATTCACTAGTTTCCACTTTACTCACACCCTTCTCCCCTAGCCTCTAAATCCAAATCATGTATCAGACAACTTTATAATGTTCTGCTTATCTTCTGGATCCACCCATAGCCCCCATATTACCGTTAGGACCCAGTTTGTTTTGTGCATAAAATATTTTGTAACAACACACACCTGATTGTTTTCCTCCAGCTTATTTTCTTTTTGTCTTCAGAGGGTAAAGCCCAAAATTTGATTATGGCCTACATGAATCAGCAACATTTCTTTTTTAAAACAATAATTTGCTAAAAAAAAATTAAAGACTCTTAATATTGTTAGGATATCTAATTACCCAGAGTACTCTACAGATTCAACACAATTCCTATCAAACTGCAATCTCTCTCCCTCTCTCTCTCTTTCTCTTTGTTGGGCCTCATCCAGCAGTGCTCTGGCTTACTACTGAATCTGCGCTCAGGGTTTGCTCCTGGTGAGGCTCTGGGGACCATATGTGGTGCTAAAGATAGTATGCCACTTGCAAGGCAAGCACCCTGCCTATCTTCCTAGCCCCCACAATGGTAGTTTTTTTTTTTGGTTTTGATTTTCAAAGACAAAAATATTCACCCTAAGACTGATATGTATTCTAAGAACCCAAATAGTCAAAACAATTTTAAAAAAGGACAAAGCGAAGATCTCAAAATCCCTCACTTCAAAATATTTTATAGTTTTGCAATCAAAAAGTGTGGAACTGTCATAAAGACATACAGATGAATGCACTATAAGAGACAATGAACAAATTATCACACAGATGATCAGGTGACCTTTAAAAAAAGAGTACCAAAAAACATCTACACTATGGAATACTATGCAGCTGTCAGAAAAGACAAAATTATGAAATTTACCTGCAAATGGATGGACATGGAGACTATCATGCTTAGTGAAATTAGTCAGAAGGAAAAGGACAGATATAGAATGATTGTATTCATTAATAGGATATAAATAGATACCAGTGTTTTACTAAGTGTGGGAAATGGTAATGTCAGACTAGAACTCACCATTGAATATACACAAAGAGACTTAAATGATAAACTCTAAATACCTGCAGGGCTAGCCACAATGTGTAAAAGAAGAGGGAGAGAGATGCAGAGACACAGAGAGACAGAGAGAGAAAGAGAGGAAATGGGGGTACCTGTTATTGAGGCAGCATGGGGGTGGGCGGGAGGGGTGTGGGTACATTGGTGGTGGGAATGGGGCACTGGTGGAGGATGGGTGCTGGAAGACTTTATTACCAAGAATCAATTATAAACACCTTTGTAATTGTATGTCTCACGGTGGTATAATAAAAAAATTTTTTTAAAAGTACCAAGATGCAAGGGGGAAAAAAATCGTTCAATAAATGATGGAAAAAACTACATGCGAAAGAATAAAATAAACCTCTACATTACATAAAAAAAAAAACCTCAAAATGGATTCAGGTGCATGTCAAAATAGACATAAGACCCACGATTATAACTACCTTAGAAGAAAACAACGAAGAAAAACTTCACGACACAGGAATTAGCAATAATTTATTGAATGACACCTAAAAACATGCCATAAAAATAAAATTACATCAATCTTAACTTTATTACAAGACAGACGTTATTATATAATATAAATTAATATATTTATAATTTTATTTTTGTTATAAGAATCATTTTAATTTATTATAAGACAGAATAAACTGAGGAAAAACACTTCCATGTGAAGTATTAAACACAAATTTGTGAAGTGTTCCATATTTTTAATAAAAGAAAAGTTATATCACATGATATCCCTCCTTGGGAACAAGAACACTTCTTGAATTTATTTTGGCTGCAACTTATTATCATTAAAAGTATGTTTGAGGTTACATGCAAGACTGTTGCCATTATGATTAGGGTTTTCCCTGGGCCACCTGAAGAAATTATCAAGATCATCAACATAAAAAGCGACTTTACGAAGAGGAAGAAACCCAGGTACACAAAGAAAACCAGTGTTATGACAAACAGAAGTGAAACGCTGTGCCTGGTGCCATGACATTGCAAGGAGTATTCCAAATACTATTTGCACTACTCTTATAATGATTAATATTAGATTAACAGTAGACAAATACAGCAGCAAGTCAACTGCATTATCAGCATATTATTTTCAGTGCCTGTGTACTTTGGGTTCAGATTCTAGACGTATGCTTAAGTTTCTTATAGTATGATCAAGTTTTTTCCTTTGTACTGAATAAAAATGAACTTAGTTATCTATAAAAAGTGGAATTTGGGGCTCATTTGAACTTTTCCTCTCTTTGCAATGTGATTTCTGACTACTTTATTCATTCTTTTTATTTATGGGTCACACCCAATAGTGCTTAGGGCTTACTCCTGGCACTGAACTCAGAAATCATTCCTGGCAGGTTCAAGGAACCATGTGGGTTGCTGGAGATCAAACCTGGACTGGCTGTGTGCAAGTAAGTGCCCCACCCACTGTAGATCACTCCAGCATCTAGTTTATTGTTTGCTAACTTTAGTTATCTTTTAAGAAACCATTCCCCCAATACAATTACAGTAGAACTACACATAAATGATCTCAAATAGATCAAAGAAACCTAAAAAAACCCCAGAATTATGGCTGGCCAAGAAGGGGGGTGGAGAACGGAGGAAAGGGACTTTGTATTCAACAGTGATAGTGTTTTCATTTTGCAGGACAAAAAAATTTCCCCAAGATTATCTTTATAACATGAATATACTGAGCACTACCAAGTGAACAGATAAAGAATACATGGTGCATTTCATGTATTTTTTTTAATCAAACACAAATGTTTTTAAAAATGAATTTAATACTATTGAAGAAATTTTAAAAAACTCCAAATCGGGGCTGGAATAATACAGCAGGTAGGACTCTTCTCTTGCACAGTTTTTATTCCCCTCCCCTCCCTCCCTCCCCTCCCTCCCTCCCCTCCCCTCCCTCCCTCCCTCCCCCCCTCCCTCCTTTCTTTCTTTCTTTCTTTCTTTTCTTTCTTTCTTTCTTTCTTTCTTTCTTTTCTTTTCTTTCCTTCTTTCTTTCTTTCTTTCTTTCTTTCTTTCTTTTCTTTCTTTCTTTCTCTTTCTTTCTTGCATACTGTTGACCCAGATTTGATCCCTACACCCCATATGGTCTCCCAAGTCTGCCAGGAATGATCCTAAGTGGTAAGACCCCAAAACAAACAAACAAAAAATCCTCCAAATTCACAATCAACATTTTAATAAATGTTTAATCACTTGATCACTTGATCACTTGAATCCCGTTATTCATCGATTTGCTCGAGCGGGCGCCAGTAACATTTCCATTGGACCCTATCACGTGCCAATGTAGCCCAATGGCATCTGTTTGATTCAGGAATATGAAGAGCCTCAAACCGTTCCTTCAGGGTCTTAACAAGGAAGTCTGACCATCTTGTAGGTGGGCGGCCACGTGATCTTTTGACATCCCGTGGGATCCAGTCAGTAATGGCTCTAGTCCAGCGGTTGTCTCCAAATCGCATTACATGTCCAGCCCATCTGATTTTCGATGTCTTGGCAAACGAGACAGCATCCCTGATTCTGGAATAGCGACGGAGGTCAGAACTCCGGATTCCTTCTCTCACTTGAGTGAGACGTGATATTCCAAGCATAGCTCTTTCGATGCCTCTCTGGGAGACCCGAATAGCATTCTCATCCTGCTTTCGTAGGGCCCAGGTCTCTGAGGCGTATGTTAATGCAGGGAGAACAGTGGAGTCGAAGAGATGTGCCCGGAGCCGGAGGTTCTTTGTCCTTTTAGCTATTTCTTCGATGCCTTTGAAGGCATTCCATGCCGCTCTCTTCCTCCTGTGCAGCTCAGGTTTTAGGTCGTTCATCATGTTGACTTCTCGACCTAGGTACACATAACTGCTGCATTCAGAGATGTTTGTTCCATTGAGAGTGAATGGGGCCTCTGGAACTAGTTCATTTCTCATGAACATAGTTTTCTTCAGATTCAGCTGTAGACCTACCTTTCCACATTCTCGGTCAAAGTCAGCCAGCATTTGTGGCGCTTGGCTAATGTTTGGTGTTATTAGAACGATGTCATCAGCGAAGCGGAGGTGGTGTAGTTGCCGACCATCTATCTTCACTCCCATTCCTTCCCATTCTAATTGTCTCATGACATTTCAAATTTAGATCAGTGATTATAAAATTTGGTTGCACGATTATCTTGATTACCCAAATCTGATCAATCTATAGTAGGCTTCTTGCACTGATATTTCTAAAAATTCTCTAGGCAACTTAAGCACTGTCAGGACTAAGAAACACTGCTACATGTTAATTACATTTTAGTGTCCAAATTGGTTTATTCTCTTTCCTATGCGAATATGTCCTATTTAGAATAAATGAAACATTTAAAGATTTCAGAATTTCATAAATTAATATCTTTTATTTGTTTTTCATAACTGTGAAACTTTATGATCATGTCTGACTTTTTGATATTACTGACACTGAACAGAATTTTAGAAAGAGAAAGAGAGAAAAGAGATAAAGAGACTACCATAGAGGCAGGCTGGGGGTGGGGGAGGGAATTAGGGACACTAGTGGGAAATGGGCACTGGTGAAGGGATGGGTGCTGGAATGACTGAAAACCAAACATGAACATCGTTGTAATTGTATATCTAACAGTGGTATATAATAAAATATTTTAAAAAAATAAATAACTAGTATTACATTTAATTAAGTAAGTCAGCTCTATCCATGCATTATAAAATACAATCCAGGGGTGGGAGCTACATTATAGCAGTAGGGCGTGTGCCTTGCATGCAGCTGACCCAGGTTTGGTCCCCGGCATCCCATATGGTCCCCCAAGCACTGCCAGGAGTAATTCCTGAGTACAGAGACAGGAGTAACCTCTGAGCATCATCAGGTGTGACCCAAAAGCAAAAATAAAGAATTAAAATATAATCCAAAAAAGGTGTACTTTTTTATACATTTCAAGAAGTCGATGAGTGTTTTAAAATAATTTTTAGTAAAAATAAGTATCATGCCAGCATATATTTAATTATAAGGTTATAGCATTAAAACAACATGTTATTTTAACGCTATCAACTTAAAAATGTTATCAACTTAAAAAGGGAGAGTAAACAATAAAGTATAACTTTATTATAGTTTAGTTCTGTTAGTATAACTTGACCGGGTCACTGATCCAAAGAATCTAAGAGTATCACACAAATGAAAAGAGATATAATTTAGTAGTACTTTTTAAAAATAACATGATGTGGCAAGGAATACTGCTCAACTGACAGAGCATCAACCTAGAGTGCAATGCCCTAGATTAGATGCCCATCACCCCATGGCCTCTAGGCACTGCCAAATATGACTCAAGGGGCTGAAGCGACAGTACAGCTGGGAGGATGTTTGCCTTGCATGTGGTCGATCCGGGTTCAATCCATGTGATCCCATATGGTTCCCTAAGCACCTCTAGGTGTAATTCCTAAGTGAGGAGCCAGGAGTAACCCCTGAGAATCACTGTTTGTGTCCCAAAAAAAAAACAAAGTTCTTGGACAAGCAAGACTCTAGGGTAGGATGGTAGGGCAGGCCCGAGGCAAAAAAAACAATGACTCTAGTGTCTTGTGAACAACCATCAAGCGTGGACCCCTTCAAACAATATAACTTTAAAAACCTGAATTGCTCCCTTTATGCATAAAAAAGTTTGAACACACTGGACGATTGAACCTGTTTGGCCATATGATGAAAGGCAAATATCTTAACCTTAGTACTATCATTCTGGCCCCTATTTATTTTACCCAGGACAAGTTCAGCTAAATAAAAGGAGATAAAAGCAACAGATGAAAAATCAAATAAAATCAAATAAAAGTTAGGAAAATTATTTCTAGCATACTCATTACACATTCATTCATTCATTTATTCATTTATGCTTTTTTTTGGGGGAGGGGTCACACCCGGCAATGTTTAAGGGTTACTCCTGGCTCTGCACTCAGGAATTACTTCCTGCACTGCTTGGGGACCATATGGGATCCCGGGTGAACCCGGGTCAGTCGCATGAAAGGCAAATGCCCTACCCACTGGACTATCACTCCAGCCCCCACACAGACATTTATTATGACCATCATAAATGTCCCAAAGACCAAAAAAAAAGTCAATAGCAAGCCCTTTTTGGCATTCTTTGAGGGTTGGGTAATGTCTGGCCTGCAAAATTATGTGGTCTGGTACGTAAATAGACAAATATACTTCCTGGTGACTGACCATCGCCTATCTGCTTTTAATATACTTATATTATACTTCCTGTACTGTATAGCATACAAATGATGTTAAAATAGCCAAATGGCCCTTACCAAATAAAAAGTTCTCTATCCTGCTCTATAAAAATAAGACACATGCAAAAATGTGTGAAAAATACACTGGACAAACTGGACATTTACTACCCGAAATCAGCAGATCTGACCCTACCCATTTTACCCAGAAAGTATGTTATTAGATCCATTATTTCTCCCGTATCTTTATCCCCAGGATGATAGCGCAAAGGGCTAAAACACGGGCTTTTCATTCAGTTGGGCTTGAGCTGCAGCACTACAGGATTCTCTCAGAAGAGTAGTCCACAATCAAACAAAGCCATATTTTATAATATATTTTACTTATATCTTAAGATAAAATAGTAAGATATTGTATTTTATGGGTGTTGGTATTTGTAAACCAAGTAGTGAATTTTCCTATTTAGGGGAAATTTTCAATTTTAAAAAGTGCTAAGTTTTAATGAAGTAAACATTTTCTCTTAAAACACTGAAGGATACATAACAGATTATGGAAAGGCGTTAAGTAATCCTTAAAATATAGCTCAGGAGGAAAAAAAATTATAGGGTGTACAATTCAAATAAGAACTAGCAAGTGCATTCAAATGCAAATGATCTCAATACAGGAAACAAAATACCAAAACAAAGTTTCAGTATAACTGAAACATCAAGTTTTCTGAGTATATAACTTATGATGATGACATACTCAGAAAAAATTCAGGAGTAAGGCTGCTCCATGAGTGTCAGACTCAACACTAATCTATGCAACAATATTATCGCCAATTCCAGAACTACCCTTAGAGCTGAAAAGGAGAAGTGGGTAACTAGTTCTTGAAAAGGCTTGTTTCTTATGACTGCTACTTTATTAACAGACACAAGACAGACTCAAGAAGTCTTCAATTTTTTTGTTGTTTTTTGGACCATATTAATAATACTATGTACAGGAGAAATTGCAGGTAATGCTCCAGGAACCATAGCAGTGCCAGGAATCAAACCCAGGTTGGCCATTTTCAAGGCAAGAGTCTTACCACTGTACTATTATTTCTTTTGTCCCAAGAACTGAAGAATTCTTATGTTTGTTCTGATAATAAGTTGATAATAACTTTTAGGGATAAAAAGGATGAAACAAACAACAGAGCAAACAGAGACAGGAATAAGTAATTTTCAAATAACGCTGAAAATACATTATGCAAAGCTTAACACGGTAAGAATATATATACATATATATGAGCAAAAAATCTCAAAAAGAATTGTAACTATAAAAGCCAAGACATATTATCATAATATACAGTAGGAAAACACTGAATTGCCTATGATACAAACTTGAGAGTATCTTTAATGACTAGATTATGATGGAAAAAGAAACAAAAAGTGGGGCTGGAGCAATAGCACAGTGGGTAGGGCGTTTCCCTTGCACAGGGCCAACCCGAGTTCGATCCCCAGCATCTCATCCCCAGCACCCCAAGCACCGCCAGGAGTAATTCCTGAGTGAAGAGCCAGGAGTAACCCCAGAGCATAGCCGGGTGTGACACCCCCCAAAAAATAAAAAAATAAAAAAATAAATGAATGGGACTAGCTCAAATTTTTTTAAAGATCCTGCAATATGAAAAACTATAGCACAAGTGAAGACACTCAGGAATAGAGAGATAATAAGCGAGAAAAAATAATTGCATATGGCAGCAATGACCCATATGCTGATTAGAGTCTCCAGTACTACACAGCCCTTGAATTCTGTCAGATGTAAGCTTAAAACCTAAAAACGCTCAACTGAATCTGAGAAAATACATGCACAACATACAACTGATTATGGGCTAATGAATTCAAGAACTTACAAAATGCAGCAACAAAACTAAACCCCATCAAAATATGAAGAGCGATGATTATCAGACACCTCTTCACAGGTACAGACGTCCAATGTAAATCAAAATAACAGTGAGATTAACTACCTCACAAAAAGCTTAGAAACAACGAGTGCTGGTGAGTGTGCAATGAAAAAGGAACTGCCATTTACCATTGGTGGGACTGTCGTCTCATTCAGCCTCTCATGGAAAACAGTATGGAGATTGCTCAAAAACTTAAATAAAGAACTTCCAAGTCATACAGCAATTCTACCTCTTCACATCTATTAAAAGAAACATCACCTATATATTCAAATATACTAAAACTGATTTAAAAAAGGATGGCCAATGGAAAAATAAGCTCATCTAAATAGGCTATCAAACAATACGATTCCTACTATATGCTATTCTATCAGCGTGGTTAAAAGTATAACAGTTGTAGACAACTTATTTTAAGCTGAACTCACATATACTGAGTTGAACACAGGCACAGTAACTAGCTAAGTATACCCATATTTTCTTGCTTTGTCCACTAAGATCTCCTGGAAGCAATGACACTCTTAGCAGGAAACCCATCTAGCAGCCAGGTCTTGGTTTCTAATACTATGCCCAATGAAAGGAACCAAAGAAACCTTGGAGAAATGGCTGATTCCAAGACTTAATAGAACAGATGTAGATAAGCCTAGAGGATGCTATAGCATCAGAGAGGAGACAGTCCTAAATGGACAAAAATGGAACAATGTTGAATGGATACATAGATGCTACCTCAATGAGTTCTCAGTGTCGAGAACTGGTAAAAACAAGCGCAAATGAAGGAAATGGACTAGATTACTACTAAAGCATGAAATACTCAATGAGTTCACACTGAGAAGGAAAGAGAGGACAAATGTAAGCAGAATTCCAAATTATCTGTGTAGATTTTGTTCCTTCAAGCATGCAGAGCTTAGCTCACCACCTCTGAAACAGAAACAAGGGGAAAGGACTAAATGTCTGGGAAAAACAGGACAAACATACTCTCAGACAATCAAGGTTCATTTATGTACCATCAATATGGTGACAATGGTACTTGATCTCTGTGGTCTTCCTCCAGAAACCCATAATTTGCGCTCTAATCGCACTAACAAAAACCAAATCCCAATTGTGGGACTTCTAAAAAAAACACTGATCCGAACTCCTCAAAATTACCAAAATCAAGAAAAAAAAAAAAAAAAACAAAGCCTGAAAAAAGAGCCAGAGTGAAAAGGAAGATAGGGATACAGAAGAACAAAGGTAATATAGTATCTGGATGGAATCTTGGAAAAGAAAAAAGGACATCAAGTAAAAACTAAAGAAATCTGAATAAAGTGTGAAATTAAACTAGTAAAAATGATCAACACTGGCCTATGAATAATGAAGTAACTAAGAGATTAGTTACTTAATTAATGTCTTAGCATTAATTAATCTCTTAGTATTAGAAAATAATGCTAAGAGATTAATGATAATAACAAAACTAAATAAACATGTGGAATTACAACAGATTAAAAAGTCTTTGCATTGGGGACAGGAGTGATAGCACAGTGGGTAGGGCGTTTGCCTTGCAAGCGGCCGATCAGGGTTTGATCCCTGGCATCTCAGATTGTCCCCTGAACACCGCCAGGATAATTCCTGAGTGCAGAGCCAGGAGTAACCTCTGAGCACTGCCGGGTGAGACCAGAGACCTGAGTTGAAATATACCTTACTGAACAGGAGAAAATATCTACACACAATATATCAAATAAAAGTGCTAATAAAAGTTATGAAAAGGACAAAGCTCAACAATAAAAATCAAACAAACAATAATCCCATCAAAAGCGGGAAGGGATGAACAGACACTTCTCTAAAGAATATGGCTTAGGTATATAAAACAATGTTCATCATCAGTATTATTAGGGAAATGAAAAGCTAAACAATAAAATATCTCATACCAGTGAGAAACCTGCCGCTCGAGGTGTTGCAGGTGTGGCTGTGGTGCCCGGCTTCATTGGCAGATGGCAGACAAGAGACAGGCTTGTCCCCACCCAGGGCTCTGCCCCATGGGCCCTGGATGGTTGATGGTCTGACACAGAAAAAGACTGGGCCCTCTGGGATGAACCCAGAGCCACGGCAGAGCCTGGCAAGCTACCCATGGCGTATTCAATATGCCAAAACCAGTTAACAGAAATGGAACTCATTCCCAACGAATGGAAACGTTACTGGTGCCCTCTTGAGCAAATCAATGAACAACAGGAAGACAAGTGATATAAGTGATACCAGTGAGAATGATATATAAAAACTGCGGAAAAAATAACTGTTGATGGGGCTGTGGTGAGAAAGGAATCCTCACTTTTGGTGGGAATGTCTGGTTCAGCCTTTATGAACACTCCATAAAGAATTTAGAGTTCCCATACAACCCTGCAATTCCATTTCTCAGCAAAAAAGTTCCCAAAACAAAAACACTATTTCAAAAAGATTTATGGTTTATGCTCACTGCTGCACTCAGTACAAAGGCCAGGACACAGAAACAATCTAAACTGACCAACCAGAGATCAATGTATAAATTCATTCACACAATGGAGTAACATAAAGCTATAGGAAAATCCAGAATTTTGCAATTCACTGCATGGAGATGGAACTAAAGGCTCTCATGTCAAGGGAAATAAGCCTGGGGGAGAAGGCAAAATACCAGCTCAATCTGTTCATCTGTGTACCACAGGAAGACAAAACAGTAAATAGAGCATCAAATAATAATAAATCCTTGTCATTGGACTACAAAACCGATTAAAGAAACAGAAAGGAAAGGGAGGGAGAAAGGCTGGCACAAAGGTGACAGTCTGATGGAGGAGGGTTTTTAGAAACAGTGGTGGTGGTGGGATGCAGTACCTTTGTACCGCCAGTGCATAATTTACAACACTACTGCACAAACCATGCTTTACCTAAACAATACACATATGCCTGTTTACTTATAAATAAAAGACTGACACACACATAAAGATAGTAAATAGAATATTCACTATGTAAATATCCCCTTGACCTTTCTTTCTGGCTCCAAACAGAACAATCAACAGAATTCTAACCAAGTATTTGCTGGTCTTTTATTAAATCCATGCAGACAAAAAGAAAAATCATGGCGCAGACAAAGAAAAAGAGTTATCTGATTCAACAACCATAATCAAACGCTACCAGTTAAAAGCCTGAGAGCAAGGAGGAAGACTTCTGTGAGAATCCTAGGTGCTGCTGGAGAGACACTTGTATGCGGTCAACGCTGATTTAATTCCCCACTCACCACCACCACAACCAAGTACAGTGCCCCGAGAACTACAGAACTAATCCCTGAATACAAGTCCAAGAGCAAGCCTTGAGCTACACCAGGTTTGGTCCAAACTCCCTCATCCCCAAATAAGAATACTAGAATCCTGGACATAGTTGTTAAATGGTTATTATCAAGGACACGGATGCCTTTCTGCTAAGGTCTGCTAATGAGAGGAAACTGGCCAGGACAGAAACCCTGAACAACAAAATCAAGAACAACGAGGATATTGGGAAGCTGAAAAATTAAATGATCTAACACAGTGAAAAGTAAATAAAGTAAAACAAAAACAGGAATAGTTATCTACCAAAACACAAGGCATGAATAGTAGTTTTTTAAATTTGCAAGTGCCTGTGCCCAAGTGATAGTATAGCAGGGAAGACACTGGCCTTATGTTTATCCCAGGCATTCCATATGGACCCTGAAGCAGAGCCAGGAGTAAGCCCTGAGCACAGTTGCATGTGGTCCAAAAACTCAAAATGAACAAAAATTTGCATGTGATAGTAACCTCAAGTGTGCAAATATGGGTACTACCAAAATAAGTAATATTTTATAGTAACTTCAAAATAGTCTTAATTAAAGCGAAAAATTTAGATAAGCTGAGGACATCATACTAAGGTCACACAGTAAGTTCTGAGAATACATTAAAAAAAACAACTATTCGATAAGGGAGACAGATCAACCAAAGTACAACCTTTGCATCCAGAAATCCTGTATTCAAATCACTGGCTCTATATGGTACCCTGAGAATCTTAGGTGTGGCCAAAAATCTGATCCCAAGGCCAGCAGGTAGGGCATTTGCCTTGCATGCAGCCAACCTGGGTTTGATACCAAGCATCCCATATGGTCCTCTGAACATAGCCAGAAGTGATTCCTGAGTGCAGAGCCAGGAGTAAGCCCTGAACATCACTGGATGTATATGGCCCAAAAGGAGTAACAAAACAAAACAAAAAAAAAAAAAAGCAAATTCCATTTCCCCTCCTAACAAACTTCATAGAATAGATACTAAATATCTGTAATCATGACATAATTAAAATAGGTAAACATCAGGAAGGGCTCTGAATCTAAGAAGATTGCTAAGTACTGATACAATGACCTCAACTGCTTAGTAGTAATGATATTATACTAAGACATAGCTTTGTGAACAGCTATACTAGAAGCACAAGTCGGAAAGAAAACCCCAAGAATACAGTTTAAATGATTTTCATAAAGGGTTTCTAAGAACTGAATGAACAATATCATTACTGTACTCTAGAACCTGAAGATAAAGCACTTCTCAGTAATACTTTAGAAAAGTTAAACTACAGCAAAAATAATAAACAACCTGAAATTACTGACTAAAAGTACAATATATTAGTGAAAACGAAGTTCCTGTGATATTTCAAAGGCCAGTCACTGACTGAATTATTTTGTTTGAGGATGCTAAAAACTTAGGTAAGACAAGCATTTAAGGGCTGGATCAATAGCAGAGCAGGTAGGGTTCTTTTGCCTTACATGCAGCAGACTCAGGCTTGATGCCCGGTACCTCATATGATACTCAAGCATTGACAAGAAATTCCTGAGCACAGAGGCAGGAGTGGCACCAAAACAAAAACAAAAAGCAAAGGAATTCTACTCAGTCTTAACCAAATCAAAGAGGTTTTCTTCGTTTAGCTGAGATTTTCATATCTTAAAAAAAAAAAGAAAGAAAGAAAATCCATGTACTGCTAGTGGCTGATGCTGGTTCAAGCTCAGATGGTGCAGTTCCGAGTACTGCTATGAGTGACACCAGACAACCAGGTAATCCCCACACACCAATGAGTGCAGGACCAACACACACACACGCGCGCACACACACACAACACGTGTTTACATAGGGTAGATATATAAAACTGAAATGTTTTCCGTCTTTTAAACCACCAAATTTGAAAATGAAAATGAATTAGTGTACATGTACAAAACGTTAATTCATTCAACTATGTCAAATAAATAAATAAGCATTCATTTCTAGCTTATGGGAACTACTGATTAAAAATAAACAGTAGACTGCCATCAAGGCAGCATTCTAAGTAACAGAAAATCAAGGAAAGATTATGGCTGCAAAGTGAACTACACATCTTATCTCTTGTTTCAGGAGCTTTATTAAAGCCTGACAACCTACAACGTTCTGCTATTATAGAAGAGGCTATATAAACTAAAGACCAAAAAAACTAAAAATATAGCAGCACAAAAATGGGGCGAGGTATTTACTTAAAAAAAAGGTTAAGCATATTTAAACAGTAGGGCATTGAGGATAACTCCTTTTAAGTAAAATTTTAGATCTCTGGAATAAAGATTGAATTTTACTATTTTAGCGTAATGTGTGAATTCTACAAAAACTCTCCAGAAATTGAACAGAAAAAAAGGAACTGATGGATTAGTATTCCTGGCATAATTTTATTAAATTAGGTGCCACAGAACACAATACATGAAAGAGAGAAGTTGAGGGGTCGGAGAAATCGGCAGAGAATGCAGCCCCTGATTTGAAGTCAGGCACTGTATGGTCCACTAAACATCACCAGGACACGGCATGGAGGCCCTGAGCACTGCTTGGGTGGCCTGGGTAATCTCTGAGACCTCAAGCCCAAGCCTGCATCCTCATCCCTCACACGTTCCTGACCTCAGCTCACCAAGAATCAGTTGGTTGAGAATCACCAGGAGGTGTCCTATTCTTGCCTCCTGAAAAAGAGAGGTTGAGCAGCCCACTTCAATTCCTGCCACATTATCACCGCCAATGTAATGTAGAAAAGCCAACTAATCTATTCTAAACCTTCATTTTCTTGTACAACATAAGAACAAAGCAGGGACAATACAAGATCCCTATCCTTTTCATAGTAACCACTGTGAAGGTTAAGTAAAACTATATATGGGAAAGCATTTTTCAAAGGGTCAGAAACTGTACAATGTAATTTGGTGTTTTAATGAACATATACACAATACAGCCAAAAGCTAAGAAACATTACAAAGTATAACTTATAGCAAATATAAAACTTAATGGTATTAATATATTAGGAATAAGATATGTCAAGTAAAAATAAATTCAGATTTTCAATTTTTAAATGCTACTATTTTAAATAATGAGTGCTTACTCATACATCTCTCTAAGGTCTTAAAATTACAATAGCTAATCTCTTAGTAATCAACAAAGGAAAAAGATTAAAAACAATTTCACTGATGGAGGGATTGGTTTAACTACCAGTAACTTTGTAAATCATGGCTCTTTAAACAATTTTTTAATTTTTAAAAAGGGAAAAATGTTTTTAAAAAATTAAAAAAGCTCTTGTGAAAATTAGCAGGTAACACAGTTAACAATCAGGAAAACATAGAAATATAGTGAAAAAGGAGACCAAAAAAATGTAGCATAAAGAGAAACTGGGGATGGGGTGGGCTGGCTAAGAAGTTTTTGGCAAAATTAACAAACAATAGATCTAATAATCCTTTCACAATAGATCTAATAATCCTTTCTAATAAATAATAGCCTTCACAATGTGCTACTCCATGGCAAAATACCCAGAATTTGCTGTCACTTACCAAGAAAACACTACAATAAACAACGTTACGCATATAAACATCTCTAGTTAAAAGCCTTGGAAAAGATTACATTTAAGTTTGGGTACTTTGCTAAATAATCTAAAAGGAAAGTACCCAAACCAACTTCTATGCTTTCTTCATGGTATATACATTTTTGAATTCTGAACAGTGTTACTGTCTTCCCGGTTCATCATCGATTTGCTCGAGCGGGCACCAGTAACATCTCCATATGTCCTGTCTCATGCTAGTAGAGCCCAAGGGCACGGGCTTGCCCAGGAAGCAACAGTATTACATAAACTACTTATTTAGCTATCTCTTTCCATTAGCGATTTCGTCAACAGAAATTCAACTGGGAGGAGTTGGACCAATAGTACAGTAGGTAGGGTGTTTGCCTTGCAAGCGGCAGACCCAAGTTCGATCTTCAGCATCCCATATGGTCCCCAGCACTGCCAGAAGTAATTCCAGAGTGCAGAGCCAGAAGTAACCCCTAAGCATTGCCAGATGTGACCCCCAAAAAAAAAAAAAAAAAGAAAGAAATTCGACTGGAATATTCACTAGCCAAACTCATAACACTAACCCAGCTGGACAAAATATGACTAAGCAATAAGCTGATTAAGAAAATGTAATAATTTTGTATTGATTTCTTACTTTATAGAACTACTTATCCTATTTCATCTACATTTGTCAAATAAGATATCAAATATAATATAGATTACCATCTGCCTGGACACTGTAGAGGAAATCCCTCTACTGTAAAGAGCTTGGGGAAAACCTAGTTGTGCTATTGCTAAAAATTATATAATCCTTTTAATATATCATCCCCAAAAATAAAATAAAGGTGAAGGCCCTTGGACAACTCAGATAAAAGTGAACAAAATGCTCCTTCTTTGGGATATCTGCAGATAAATAGTATCAAAACAATTTAAAGCACTTAATTTTTTTTCTAGTCTAATGATGTTCTCCTTTCTCTCTCTCTCTCTCCCTCTCTTTTCCTTTTTTTCTCTCTAGAAAATTTACCTTTATCCTTATCCAATGGTTCCTGGGAAAGAATAGTGCACAGTACCGGGTTTTCCACACCCCAGTCTCTTGAGCTAGAGTAGCTAAAAAATGCAATTCACAGCTGCCATTCTCCATCAGCTTTTCATGAGCTACCTATAAATATTAAATAAACATCCAAAGAATTACAACAGATTTTTGAAAGCAAGCTTATCAAGCTTTAAATACTAAATTTTGAAAAATACTTTTATCTTAAAATTTTCATGTCACATTATAAAAACGCTGAATTATTTTACCTCTAATTTTAAAAGATGAATATCAAGGATAAGAATTAAATAAATTTTAAGCTTTAAATCAATACAATGTAAAGAGATCTATATAATCCCCCCCACCCCCTAAACCAGGAGCAGTTAACTGACAAGGAAGTTATCAGGATAGCCACAGTAAAGAACTTAACATTTTTGATCCTGACGTAGTAAAAGAATTTCCAAAAAAAATTTCTACTGCCTCTCAGGCCTTTTATAGGGTCTAAGTGACAACAAATTTCAATAAAAGAAAACTATTTTTAAAAGCACCAAATACATGCTTTTGAATTTGTCATTATATAGCCAATACTAAACCTAGCTTACAAGTTGTTTATAAGTATACATACATGTGACATTTTCAGGACACCAAAACCAGTAACAGTCATTAAATTAAAAAAATGTTTACTAAAAAATTCTATGGGCAAAGTTCTAGGGAAGGAAGCAATCAGTCTTCGTACTCATGGAAAAATATCCTCTAGTGGAGTTAGGAATGTTGAATGGTTTAAATTCACAAAGAATGAAGCAAACATTATTAAGCATGTACAAACTAACCTGGAGGAAGCTCTAAATGAGAGCGAAGTGCCACGCAAACTCTGTGCTTTAGAAAACTGTTCAAGTGATAAGTATCTTCCTGCAGCAACTAGCTCATGTGTTGTAAGTAATTTCCTTTAAGCAGTTTCTGAAAGCTCCCATAAGTGGAATTTAAAGTTACTTTCCCCCCTCATTACCCATATGAAAAAAAAATCAATTACTGAAATATTTTAAACTGGAAAATTTAGAAGTTTATCTTACACTGAAACAATAAGCAGCATGAGGAACCTATTATATTTCTGTATCAACAACCTAATTCTATGACGAACTTATCTAAATGACAATTTAAAGAACTCAAAGATTTACCTTTTAAAATAAAGTGTGCTGGGGAAAAAACTAAAACGTGAGTTACTGATATGCTGAAGCAGGTAACTTCATGATCAAAAAGTTAGTTGCAACGTAACAAATAGGACAAGACATCTTCATTTCAACAGTTATTAAGTATCTATCATGTGTAAGACACTGTGGAATCCTATGATATTAAGCTATTACGATTCCTACCTTCAAGAATTTTGCACTTGATGTAGATCTTAATGTTTAATAATAGGAAAGTTGATTTCTCTAACTATACTTTATTTGAGACTAACCCTCTTCAATATATCTCCTATAGAAAAACATAAGGACAAAAGATGTTTTAAGAACTATTGACTAGAGAAATAGACAACTATACTTTTTGAAACTAGTTATCAGAATTATTCCTTTTAAGTAATCAAAATCTCCTTAAAAAGAAATAATACATCCATCACAATCTGTGTTTGAAACAAAATCTAACATTCTTAAAAATATGCTAAGACAACTAAGTGCTAAACTGTATAGTATTGACATAAGTAGAATAACAATAATTAAAGAACGCGTGCGTTTTCTGAAATAGGAGAAAAAGCATGAACTTTGGAATAAAGAACCTTGGTTCAAATAACTACTCTGTGGTACTAATGTAAAGCTTGGGCAAATAAATATTAAGTATGAGACTCAGTTTCCTCATCTTTAAAATGGGATAGATATACCCACCACCACAAAGGGTAAATGAGATGTTAAAATTCTTATAAAATATATTGCAAAATTTCAGTATTTAGTTGTTTTTAAATTCAAATGAAGCTTTTCTTTTTGGTGTCCCCTAACTGCTTTGGCAAAGTCCTAATTTGTTTGAGCTTAAAGAAATATGCAATGCTCTAACCCATTTTACATACATTCACTGAGTACCTGCTATGTGTTAGACATATTATTACATCTAGGTCTGTAATGACTTACATGTTTTAAAAACTTAACATAATTTATTAATAAAAAGGTGATGTAAGACAGACCATATCAAATCTAATAGGTAAATATTCTCACCTGTACCAGTGCCTGAAATTGTTCCCACTGTTTATCTGATAACTCGACAGGCAGACACAGTAAAAGTTCAACACAGCTTCTAAAAAGCAAAACATTGATAAGAACGCAAATCATTATTAAAATTCAAGGTAAAATAAAATCAATCATTTTAGTAGTATCAGTAAACTCCCCATAACTTATCTACTTCAATCTGAATTACAGTAAAATCTGTGTTATGAAGATGAAAGAAGAAATAAGCTAAATTTATTTTTATTTACACAAAGGTCTACTCACAATGCCAAGCGTTCCAGAACCAATGCTACATTTTCACAGTCAGAGGTAAGGTAAGGCCGGGCTTTAACATAACTTTGGATAGCCACTGTGTATACCTCCAATAAAGGTAAAGGATCTTCTGAAGTTTTCCATTTCTCCGCATATTCAAGAAGTGTCTGTTTTGGAAAGAACAATAAAAAAGTATTCAACGTAAATAAACAAACTTTTTTACTTTCCTCCTTGAAATATTTTAAAAAATAATTTTACTCAAAAAACAAATGTTTATGTTAATTCATATTAAAAGTAATAAAATTATAGAGAGCCACAGCAGCAGAAAGTTCTCTGTAGGAGAAAAGATTCTGTTAATTCAACATTAACATCATTTCACAAAACTCATTGTGTGTTAATGCCTTTCTTTCATGGCCAAAATGCCAACTAATCTCCCCAAATTTGTAAAACTTAAGAGAACACCTGAACCAGGCATGCTTGACCAGGTATGCAGCAGACTTTTAAAAGTACTTACATTTTCTATTTAGGAGAGAAGACTATTCAATGCCTAACAATAAATGAATTACATAATGTCAGAAAGATGTACTTTTTTCAGAGGCAGGAGAAATATTACAATAGGTAAGGTGTTTACCTTGCATGAGGATGACCAAGACCTGAGTATGATTCCCAGGAACACACTGGTCCCCAAGTACCACCAAGAGTGGTCCCTGAGCACTGCCAGTGTGGTTCCCAAAACAAAAACAGTAACAAGAAGGTAATACTGCATTCCATTTTTAAATTGGAAATATTAATACTTGTATGTTAAGCTCTTTCATTCCCATGTGTGCCAGTGATACCACTTCTTGGTATCTACACCCAAAACATAAGAACATTTTAAAAAAAGTGCTGGGGCTAGGGAGATACTACATAGAGCAGGTAGGGCACTTGCCTTGCATGCAGCCAACCTGGGTTCAATTACCAGCTCTCAACTGGTCCTCAAGCACTGTCAGGAATAATTCCTGACTGCAAAGTCAGGAGTAACCACTGAGCATTACTGTGACCCAGAACAAAAAAGTATGTGCATACATATATGCACTACAGCATAAGCACTCAAAGGTGCGCACACACACACACACACACACACACACACACACACACACCATGCAGCCATAATGACAAAATCATGCAATCTGCTGTAAACTGGATAGAACTGGAGGATATTATGTTAAGGTAGAAGAAAAACAGAAGTCAGAAGAACAAGTATTTGATGTCATCACTTATTTGCGGTATACAGAATAACTAGGTAAGTAAACTGAAGGCTTCAAAGGAATGCAAATCCTTTGCCCTAGATTACAGAAACAAAAATGCCAATGAAGGAGAAAAATAGGAGGGTAGTAAAAAGAGTCCATAACAGCTGTATCCCACGGACATCAAAAGATCACGTGGCCGCCCACCTACAAGACTTCTTCGTCAAGACCCTGAACAAATGGTTTGAGGCTCTTCATATTCCTGGAGCAAGCAGATGCCATTGGGCTACACTGGCAAATGATAGGGTCAATTGGAAAATGTTACTGGAGCCCTCCGAGCAAATCGATAAATAATGGGATGTCAAGTGATCAAGTAAAAAGAGGTGGTGTGGAGTAATACTGGAGCAATGGACATGGTGGTGCAGAGGTGAGCTATCTGTAAACTACCGGAATCAACACTACAGAAAGGGTAGGACCCAAACTACGACACTTAAGCCTAAAAATGTACCTAAGGAGGGTGGGTGAAGGGTGGGAGGGATCCTGGGGACTGGTGAAGGAATGCTGAGGCTGGTGGTGGGATTGGAGTAGGACCAGTTTATAACTGAAACAATGATATCATTTAAGGAGCAGGGATGCAGCTCAGAGGTAGAGTATGTATTTCATGTGAAACCCGGAGGATCGATCCCTGGTAACACCTACCACATGTACCCCTACGCACAAGAAATAAAGTCCTTTTTCTTAACACTCAAGTAATTAAGTACTCAGTCCTTAATGAAGTAAATATTTAAAACTCAAATACTAAAAAGAGAAAACAGTGTTTGCATAAAATTAAATACTGCTTGGACAAAATTCAACTGAGCGACTATTAGGACCTTACTGGCTTTATTCAATGATTCATGACTCAAACAGCATCCCCAAACAGCAGAGAAAGGAGCTCTAAAGAGCAATACAAAAGAAGGGAGTGAAACAAGGAGTTATTAGTGCTATTAGTGAAGTGGATTTTCCAGGCAATGTTACCTTACTTTGAGAAACAGATAACCTAACCAGGAAGTTGCAGATTGGTCAGTATTATATTCCTGGGAAACAATGAAACTGTCATGAGATCACATACTAAGCCTCTGGCTAGGGAACATGGGCTAAGAATATGTAATGGCATTTGAAATGCTTGTGTTTTTTAAATTATTTTTTCATTATGACACAGGCCGTAATGAAAAAGGTAGAAAAGTGACAGTAGTTAAAAATAAAAAACTATCAAGGGAAAGACTCTATAAATACAATTTTAAATTACTAAAAACATTAAAAGGTTCTACAATCAACTTAAATAAAACAAGACCAGAGAGATAGTACAACGGGTAAGGCACTTGCCTTGCAAGTGTCTGATCCAGGTTGGACCCTGGCATCCCATATGGTCCGCTGACCACTGCCAGGAGTAATTCCTGAGTGCAGAGCCAGGAACAACCCCTGAGGATTATTGGATGTGGCCTAAAGACAAACAACAAATAAAACAAAAACAAAACTAGATTCTAATGAAACTTTATTTTCATTTATGATAAAGAGGACTACCACAATTGGTACTCTTCACATCACACTTCAAGAAGGAAGAGATAGGGATTGTATTTTACTATCAAACATACAATACAAAATACTCAAAGGGAAACTGCCTTTTCATCTCTACTACTTTTTTTTTCTTTTGGGGCACACCTGGCAATGCTCAGGGGTTTCTCCTGACTCTGCACTCAGGAATCACTCCTGGCAGTGCTTGGGGAACCATATGGGATGCCGGGATCGAACCCGGGCCAGCATGGGCTGGCCACGTGCAAGGCAAACACCCTACCTGCTGAGCTATCACTCTGGCCCCCTACTATTTTTTTTCCCTCTACTAACTTCAAACTAGCAGAAACTGTAAGTGATCTGAGAGAATAAAGATGAAAGAACAGGGGCGGAGCAATAGACCAGCAGGTAGGGCGTTTGCCCTTGCACGCCGGCCCTCGCCAGCTCAGGTTCGATCCCGGCATCCCATATGGTCCCCAGAGAACTGCCAGGAGTAATTTCTGAGTGCAGAGCCAGGAGTAACCCCTGTGCATTGCCGGATGTGACCCCCAAAAAAAAAAAGCAAAAAAAAAAAAAAAGATGAAAAGAACAGAAAAGATAATCTGGTAAACCAAACCTAATTAAGTCACATTCTGAGTAGACATATCACAGATCATGACCGACTCTAAGTTAGTCCACGGTAATGTGGACATAGTCTTGATATTTGAAATTGGGTCTACAATAAGAGCAGTCTTGTGAAACTGAGCCTTTTATCTCAATGCTAAACTAGGTAGTATCAAAAGTGAATAGTAATCTAACTGTCTGTTGAAGAAGTGGTATTGCAGAATAGTATTTGGTGTAAGCAATAACAGTGATGAAGATGATGATGACTACAATGTCTCAACAGGACATTCCAAGAAGTACAAAGACGTGAGTCTTGGGGCCGGAGCGATAGTCCAGCAGGTAGGGCGTTGCCTTGCACGCCGGCCGGCCCATGCCGCCCGGTTCAATACCCGGCATCCCATATGGTCCCCCGAGCACCGCCAAAGGTAATTCCTGAGCGAAGAGTCAGGAGTAACCCCTGAGCATCGCCAGGTGTGACCCAAAAAAAAAAAAAAAAAAAAAGAGGTGAGTCTTAAAACTAAATGGGGCGGGGCCGGAGGGATAGCACAGCGGGTAGGGCATTTGCTTTGCAGGGGCCAACCCAGGTTCGATCCCCAGCATCCCATATGGTCCCCGAGCACTGCCAGGAGTAATTCCTGAGTGCAGAGCCAGGCGTAACCCCTGAGCATTGCTGGGTGTGACCCAAAAAAGCAAAATAAAATAAAATAAATAAAATAATAAATGGGGGGCAACAGCTAATTCTAATCTTCAGATATTTTATGGCCATAAAATATATTGTGTAACAGTATAGCCTACTCACATCTTAAGAACCTCAATAAGGACTTCAAATTTACAACTAAGCAAACAACTCTTGCTTCAGGTAGCATCTGCATTTCTACACAAAAGTTATTTTTGAAAACTCCCTTTTTATGGAGTTTTCATAAAAAAGAATTATGTTTGTCTGTCCCAGAATTTCAAGCCTGGAAAATGTTCCCAAGTTAATATGAATTAGATCAAATGTTTAATATATTTATTAGTCTAACACAACTCAATATCCCTAGATTTTACTTTTACTAGGAAATGAAATACATCGCAATTCCCCAGTCTTAAAATAGACTTTCTTCAGCCCCACGGCAACCAGCTATAGCATGCAGAGACTCAGACACAATGGGGAGAGCTGGCATCTGGCTCTCCCGTAGCTCATCTGACCATGAGGCTCTCCAAGTCGCACAGCAGTGTGATACACCAAACTATGGAACCAATCATGTCCTAAAATATACTACAATCCACAATATGTAAGAAAGGGACGTAAGAAAGAGAGAGAGAGAGAGAGAGAGAGAGAGAGAGAGAGAGAGAGAGAGAGGAGATACAGACCCCACCATGGAGGCAGGCTGGGGGAGGGAGGTGGGAACATTGGTGATGGGAGATGGCACAGGTGGAAGGATGGGTGTTGGAACACTGTAGAACCAAAACACAAACATGAGCATCTTGTAATTGTATATCTAAAGGTGGTGTAATAAAATAATGAAATTCAAATATTGAAAAATAAATAAAATAAAATAAAAATAGATTTTCTTCTGTCACAACTCTTCCCCCCAAAAACTTAAAGTCATATATAGTCTTATGTGTACACAGTTCTCCACTTTTCTCACATGTCTAGTTCTACAATTCAAATATTAACTTCTTTATGGAATAAATATTCCATGTAGGTTGCTATTAAATAACCTTACTTATATTAAGCAGTAATATTAACCCCACTGAAAACTTTTAAACTTCATTCTAATATGTAACCATGAGAAAAATAACTTACAAGTCACGAAACATCAGAACAAAAGGCACCTTAAAAAATGATCTCCCAATAAGTATTTAAAGTCACTGGACATAAGAGATTCAAATCAAAGCAACAATGAGATATTACCTCTCACTAATGAGACTAACACACATCACAGAGAACAAAACAACCAGTGTTGGCACAGAAGGGGGGGGGAAGAATCTTCATCAACAGCTGATAGGAACAGCAAAAGGACCAACCTTTTGAGAAAACAATATGAGCACTGCTCAAAAAAGAAAAAGAAAAAAAGAAAAAAAACAGGAATTGAGCTTTCATGACCCAGTAATTCCACTTCCTGGCATCTAGACCAAAGGCCCCAAAACTGTCCTGCAAAAGACATGTGTGCTCTTATATTTACTGTAGGACTAGTCACAATAGCCAAAATCTGGAAATAGCCCAAGAATCCAAAGACAGATGGCTGGACAAAGGAATTCTGATACACATACACAATGGAGTGTTATATGGCTATTAAAACAAAATCACATAAAGGCCAGAGTGACAATATAGTGGGTAAGGCACATGCCTTGCGTGCAGCTGACCCAGGTTTGATCCCTGACATCCCATATGGTCCCCCAAGAATCACCAGAAGTAATTTCTGAGTGCAGAGACAGGAGTAAACCCCTGAGCATTGCCGGGTGTGACCCAGAAAAGGAAAAAAAATGGATGAAATCATGTAATTTGCACACATGTATATAACTGACTGGGTATATCATGCTGACTGAAGTCAAATGAAGGAGGGGCAGACAGAGAATGATCCTGCTCATGTGTGGAATAAAAAGTAGCACATGAAGTGAATACAAATAGCTAAAGGAGGAACAGAACTTAACAACTGGTCTACAGACCTGAGCTTTCTAGAGCAGGGAGATGGAATGTAGAAGTTTTTGTATGGGAACCTGAAACAATAGTGGAGTAAAGCTGATACTCTAGTGAGGATATTGTGTTGGACTGTTGTATGAATGAAACCTTATCCAAAACAGTTCTAGAAATAGAAGCAATAAATTTTTTTTAACTTTTTATTTTTACAATTATAAAGATATACAATTAAAAAGTTCATGTTTGGGTTTTGGTCATACAGTGTTCCAGCACCCATCCCTCCACCAGTGCCCATCTCCCACCACCAACGTCCCCGGTTCCCTCCCCCCCTCCCCAGCCCTCCTCCATGGCAGGTTCTTTCTTTCCATTTCTCTCTCTTTCTCTTTTCCTTCCCCTCCAGACTATGGATTACAGAACATACATTAAAGGGTTGTCATGTGTATCTTTTTGCCTCTATTTGATGCTCAGTTCTAGGTTGGCATTAGTACCCTCGACAATTGTTAGCACACTGTTCCATTTTCTGTCTTACCTAGCCTCTGACTCCCACATGTTTGTGATAATTTCCACCTTTGACAAAACCTCCTGATATATGTTTCACTTGACCTTGGAATTGGTATCATATTATGTACATATATATTTATGTTATGCAGATAAATGCAGTCATTCTGTATCTGTCTCTCTCTTTCTGGCTAATTTCGCTCAACATAATCTTCTCCATATCCATCCATTTATAGGCAAATTTTATAACTTCATTATTCCTAACAGCTGCATAGTATTCCATTGTGTAGATGTACCAAGCTTTTTTTATCCAGTCATCGATTTTCGGGCACTCTGGTTGCTTCCAGATTCTGGCTATTGTGAATAATAACAGCAATAAATTTTTTAAAAATATTTTAAAGGGAAAAAAAATCTTTCATCTCATTTTACAAGTTATGAAAGAGGAAAAAACACATTTTTTGGTAGGGGGAAAAAAAGACCAATTAGCTGAGACTACTTAATAAGTCGAGAAATACACTACAGAGGAGGTATAAAAAAAGATAACTGCAGATTATAAAATGATATGAAAAGAGAAGACCAACGAAATTATCATACTGGTTAAATATAGGGAACACGTTAAAGGTGGGTTAAAAAGCAAGTAGCTATACAAGACTAAGTTGATATCATAGAACAAGTATTTTACTTATTAGATTAGAAGAACCACTGTGAACCTGGAAGCATACCCAACATGACTGGTAAATAAATGATAATTTTTTCAATTACGTTACCTGGGATAGGGGTGAGGAGTGAGACTGGAGAAGTTGATATTGGTGGTGGGATACTAGATCATAAGCGTACCTAAAACTCAACTATGAACAACTTTGTAAATCACAGTGTCTTCATTATAAAACTTACATTTTGAAAAGCTACTTATTTGTATCTATTACCTTAACCTATATGAGGATGACCAGGCAGGACTTCTGAAATAACTAGACTTGTATTCCTGAAACGTAAATAGCAGAGACCTTAAAGACCATTTAATTTTGTTTTACAGAGTAGTGATTAAAGAATCCAATGACATGCACAATGTTAAAGGCATTCATAATTAGAAGTCAGGCAGCCCTACCTCTATATAGTAATCTATGGAGTTACATCATCAGTAAAAAGTATCTTTTAATAGAAAATGACTGCATTCACTTGTGGGATATAAATAGTATGAGACTACTATCCAAGGCCAGGCAAAACAGGCTAGGAGGACTTGTCAAGTGTTGAAATCTACCAAAATGCTGGGGAGCAAAGGGTAGGTAAGACAGAGAAGAGACCAGTTTGACAATAATAGTGGGAAATAGTAATGCTAAAATAGAACCAAGTATTGAAAGTAGTTAAGGGATATACATGATAACCCTTCAGTGTTTTGCTTTGCAAAACACAATGTGCAAAAAGGAGAGAAAAAGAGGGAGGGAGAAAAGTGCCTACCTCAGAGGCAGGTAGTGGGGAGGTGGGTGAGAGAGAAATGGAGCACACTGGTGTTGGGAAATGTGCACTGGTGGAGGGATGGGTATTGGACCTCTGTATGACTGAAACCCAATTATGAACAGCTTTGTAATGGTCTACCATACGGTGATTTATAATTGTGATTATTTACCCAACTTGCTGAGCACAGCAGTACTAAATAACTTCTTTATCAGTTAATTTTAATGAAGTAAAAAAATTTAATAATGTTTCCAAAAACTCATCTGTCATCCTAAGAACATGCCCGGCTTCATTTATTAGAGGGTTATAAAAGGTTGGGCTACCACTAACTTGATGTTCTCCTCCATGGCAGGTTCTTTATTTCTTTCCATTTCTCTCTCTTTCTCTTTTCCTTCCCCTCCAGACTATGGATTACAGAACATACATTAAAGAGGTTGTCATGTGTATCTTTTTGCCTCTATTTGATGGCAGCCCTCCTCCATGGCAGGTCTTTTGCTACCCCTGGTTTGCATACCAGGGGTAGCAAAAGACCTAGGGATTGATCACAGGAATCACATGCTCAGCCATACCGTGGAGAAGATAAAAACAGTTCTTCACAATGCATCTCTTTTAAGTACAAGGAAACCTTTCCCAGAAATCTAACCAGAAATTTAGTTCTATAAATTATATATATGATATAAACTATATAATTTTATATAGCTTATATAGAACAAGCATATTTACTTGTTATATTTGTTTTATATATAAACAAGTATATTTACTTGTTTATATATAAACTATAAATTTTATATAGTTTATATTTTATATATAACAATATAGTTTATATATATAAATGGCCTTTTTATATAGAGACAGGCATAGGGCAGAGCTGCTACTGGCTGTCACTGTGCCCAGCCGCTCATGAGGCGCCCGGGGAGGGATGGCAGGTTCTAGCCCTGGCCCGCCACCCCAGCAGAGCCTTGCAACAAGCCAGACGACCCCCCCACTTCATGAGGACCTCCATTTTCCACATCTGGACTTCTTCCTCGTCAGAACTCCACCCAGCAGACCAGCCTATCACAGCCCAGCTCACGCGGCTGCTTGTGGCTGCATGGTTCATCAATAAATGCTGGATTTTGACATGACTACAAGAGTATGCTACCTGCACAGCAGAGCCTGGCAAGCTATCAGTGTCGTATTTGATATGCCAGATACCAGTAACAATTATAGACCGCGATTCCCATGACCTGATGGAATGGTTTTGAGGCTCTTTATGCTCCTGGAGCAAGCAGGTGCCCTTGGGCTCTACTTGCATGAGACAGGTCATATGGAGATGTTACTGGTGCCTGCTCAAGCAAATCGAAGATGAACGGGAAGACAGTGATACAGTGATATATGTAAACGACCTAAAACCTGAGCTGTGCAGGAGGAAGAGAGCAGCATGGAATGCCTTCAAGAGCATCAAAGAATTGGCTGAAAGGACAAAGAACCTCTGGTGCTGGACACATCTCTTCCACTCCACCGTTCTCCCTGCATTAACTCAATATCCCTAGATTTTACTTGCTTGCATGGTTGTCCTTCATCTAGTGTTCTGCTAATCCTGTTCAGGATGACTCGTGTAAACAGCTTGTAGATGACAGACAATAGGCAGATGGGGCAATAGTTGCTGATGTCGTGAATGTCTCCCTTCTTAAACAGTAGAATTGTCCTGCTGGTTTTCCATTGGGAGGGCACCTTGCATTCGGACAGGTAGCGTGTGAAGAGCCGAGCTAGTGTATTGATGAGTACAGACGGCAGATTCTTCAGGTGTTCGGGTCTGACTTTGTCTGGGCCTGGTGCTGTTCCCTTCTTTACCAACAAGATGGCATGTCGGATTTCAGAAGGGAGAACGTTGGGAATGACATATCCATCCTGCGGAATTTGGTATGTGGAGAGGTAGATGTGGCTATCAAAGAGATTTGAGTAGAAGTCATGGATAATCTTCTCCATTGCCTTTCTGGAAGATGTGATAGATCCATCAGGGCGTCGGAGTGCAGTCATCTTGGTCTTAGAGTTGGCGAAGATCAGGCGGGCGGTGCGAATGCTTTTCCCGGCTTCTGCTGCATCATCCAGTATTTCTGCTCTTCTGTCTTTGAGGTCTTCTTTTATCGCTTCTCTGCACCGTTTAGCAAGCTTGGGCGTTAGCATTTGATCTACTGAGGCTCGCGCCTTGCCACATTGGTGAATGTGCTCAAGAGTTTCTGAAGACAAGCGTCCTTTTGTGTCTTTCTCTCTCTCTGCATTCTTCGCACAATCATGGAGGTGCTGAACCAGTCGGTTGTATTCTTCATTGATATCGTCAATGATGGTATCTTCCCATGTTGCTGCAATGGTGCCAAAGAGTTCCCAGTTGGTGGTCGTTCTGGGAGCTCTCTTCTTAAACTTTGCAGCCTTTTCTCCCCGTTGCGGGAAGTAGAATTGTGCACGAAGGGAGACGGTTGTCCGATCCTGTTTGGAATTTGGGGAAGACAGCAACATTGGTCAGACAAAACCGTCGATTGAAGATGATGTGGCCAATTTCATTGTGGAACTGTCTGCCAGGAGATTCCCATGTCCAATGTTTCACTTCAGCCTTCTGGAACTGTGAGTTCCCATGAATGGTCTTGGTGGACATGATGAACTCAGATAGTCTCTCACCCTGTTCGTTCCATTCTAGGCTATGGGTCCCGATGTGGAGTTTTGTAGCCGATCTTCTCGGTCCTATCTTGGCATTAAAATCACTGACTATGCTCTTGTAGGTGTGATCTTTTTTGTTGAGACTATCTGTAAGATTATAGGAAGGATCAGGGCCAGAGCAATAGCACAGAGGGTAGGGAGTTTGCCTTGCACAGGCCAGCGGGTTCAATCCCGGCATCCCATATGGTCCCAGAGCACCTCCAGGAGTAATTCCGGGAATGCAGAGTCAGGAGTAACCCCTGAGTGTCGCCGGGTGTGACCCAAAAAGAAAAAAAAAATTATAGGAAGGATCATACTAGTTTGCCCTCAAGCAGGCGAGTGTGACCCTTTCAGTATATGGAAAACAAGATACTCAGAATCACCCTGGTGCAGATAATAAGGACCTGTGGAATTAAGATGTATTACTTTTTTTTTTTTTTTTTTTGTTTTTTTTGGGTCACACCCGGCAATGCTCAAGGGGTTCTCCTGGCTCTGCACTCAGGAATTACTCCTGGCAGTGCTTGGGGGACCATATGGGATGCCGGGATCAAACCCTTGCCGACACAGCCCAGTCGCATGCAAGGCAAACGCCCTACCTGCTGGGCTATCGCTCTGGCCCCAAGATGTATTACTTTATATCAGTGTTCTCATCTCTCTCTCTCTCTCTCTCTCTCTCTCTCTCTCTCTCTCTCTGTCTCTCTCTCTCTGTCTCTCTCTCTCCAGTGTTTTACATAAGAGATAATCTCTGAAGAAGGGATTAATCCTTGGGGTAATCCTTTGTTTATACCTGTAAAAGGGTGTGGCACCACCCTTCTACACTCTTTTAGGATTCTTTGTTGACATGACCCTCCCTGTCCACAGACAGATAGGATTACTTTGTTGTATATAAGGGGACTGACTTGAGGCCCCTGCCCCTTTTTCCTGCTCCTTCTTTTGGGTAGGACTCCTCTCAGGTGAGATCCTCTCTCTTTGGTGAGGAACTTGGGCTCTCTTGTATGGTCTAAGTTCTGACCAGAGCTAGAGCTCCTTCATTATTGTGGATTGTGGTGGTAGAGTTTTTGTACCATTAAAAGCCTTTTGGAACTGCGCCGGACTTGTGAGTTTTCATCCATTCCCTGAGTTTTCATCCGTTCCCGGTGGCCTGGGAGGTAGAAGAGAACTTCTGTCCTGATACTGTCGGGGACCCCAGCGGCTCCCCAACAGGCACCTGTCTTATATATGGATGGCATCCATTAGGCCTTCAGCATCATAGACTATCTCCCCAAGGACCTCTAGGTGTACCTCCAACACCCTCCCCCAAATGAAAAAAGAAACCAATGAAAGAAAAATGGGACTGAAATTAGGATTCTATTAGGAAAATGAAGAAGCAGAGTTTCACACTTCGGTTAGTCTCACCAATTTTTTTTATTCCCACATTTCCTCAACAATGAATAACTATATTTTTTATATTTAAAAACAAGCAACATAAAGATTTAGGAGGCTGGGGTGAAGCTCCCTCTCTCTCTCTCTCTCTCTCTCTCTCTCTCTCTCTCTCTCTCTCTCTCCAACACACACACACACACACACACACACACACACACAGAGCTACTGTGATCTTGTTTAGAAGTGTGGGGAATGCTACCCTCTGGAAATCTACCTTCTTCAAGCAAACAGAAAGTACCCTCTCCTTGGTATCCAAAGCCACTACTGCACCCCTGACAGTTCCAGGACACCCCCTCCCTCCAGACCTGTTATCAACCACTTTGGTAAAAACTGGAATGGAGGTTAAGTTAGGGAAATCTAAGAGTTCCTTCAAGGCACCAGATTGCTTCCACTCATAAGTAAATTAAATTAGGAAATGTAAGAAAATGTGTACAGGTGCTTAATTTGATATATACTGTATGTCTTGGAATAATCTGAAAATTTTACATATATAATCTATCTACAATTAAATAAATTACAATATGCTTTTAGTCAAAATAGACAAAATGGAATACAAAAGGTTAAAGTAGCAAGACCTATGATAGCAATTACTTAAAAGGCAGAGAGAAGATTTAAACCCTAGTAGTATGATTCAGTTTGAGAGCTTAAATACTATTACACCTTTGTGGAAATAAAAATGATTTTTTTTCACAAATTTGAAGACTGGTCACACAAGAGCCGGTGTCATCTGGTAAACCAGGACCAGAAGGTTAAAGTGCAAAGGATATGAACTTCTAATCTGTCTGAGGCAAAACCACATACCAAGCAGTTAACCAAATCAATAGGTTGGCCTCCAGAGGCCCTGTCACTCAAGTTATTCTAGCAGGAGCAAAATGTTCAGCATGTATTCAGGATGCAGTATGAGTCCTACTGCACAATTTAGAGACACATTTCATATAGTAAGAGAATTCTGGTGTGTACTTGGGAGTAGTGGGGGGTGGGGGATTTCAGTCCTGAATAGTGGTTGTAGAGATTTGTATTGGTATGCATATTGCCTGATAAATACGGATTTGTTTCTAATATTCAAAAGTCATAAGCATAACATAAATATTGGTTTTCTGAACTTTCCTTTAAAAAATAGAAAAGAAAAGAAAAAGCGCAAATTAATTGGACCTGATTACATCAAGGCTATTACTGACTGGAGGTGAGCAAGGAGTAGGGCCATCAGACTAAAGCAGCATGGCACCAAGTGAGCCCTGATGCTGCTGCCCCCTTCAAGGGATAAAGCAACCTTTTCAGAACATTCCCGTTCGGGATCCCTTTTACAGCGGAAATACCATGCAGGTAAGCAGTGCCAGAACCAACTCAAATTCATCACAAGTTGATTTCAATTAACTATTGTCTCTACACTTTTAGAAACCTTTTACTGGTGCCAAATTTTATGCAGCCTCTACAATCAGCAGATCTAAACGACCCCTAACAAGGCTTCTGTGATCATAGTCCCTACAGAATTAGCTTATTCTGTAATTATTATTACAGAATAAGCTTGTTAGGAGGAAATACATACAGCAAACTAAAGAAGGGTTAAAGGGTCATGCATGCTCTAACAGAATTTCTGATTTGCCATTTCTCAATCTCCTTTCCGTTTTCTTTTTCCATTTAAGAGCTCTTTTGGTATTTTTTTCAAACCACTCCCATTCCCAAAAAGAGATAATACCACAGGTGGGCCATATATCTGTTTATGAACTACAAGATATATGAACTATAAAATATCCATAATTTTCTTTTTGTTCCCTAAAAACCAATTCCCAGCTCCCTTGGGAACATAAATGCATGCAGCAGTTTGGCTCTAAAGTCAATTTCTCATTATCTAAATCAGCAGAAACTAGAACATATATACTCGTGGGAAGCAGACAGTATAGATGAACTTTCAAAAAGGTTCTTTCAGTTCCTCTAAGAATTATTACGAGAGAAAACAAAAGAGAAATAAAACCACAAAGGAATTAAATATAATGAAGCTGAGGGTTAAATTACACTATTGTCCTATATAAAGATTAGAGGTGTTTCCTTTTTTTATACCATTCTTCTTAATATCTAGCATTCTCTAGAGTAGACTCAAATGTTTCAATCTCATGATCCATTATTTGCTTAAAATCTGAATAAGTCACAATTTTTGTTTATGTGGCACATACCTGATACTCACCAGGTTAGAAATAAAAACAAATTTTAAATCATATACTTATTAATTGATTTTAGGTAACAATTACTGTAAAGCATTTTTACAGTAAAATTTTAAGTGATAAAATTTAAATCAGAACTAGAGTATCATGCTTTAAATTTTTCAAAGTTCTTTGGTATTGAGTAACTAGAAAAGGTCATGACTATCACCATTTCTGCCTGTAATCATTGTACCACAAATTATTTAACCTCTGGAAAATTTCATTATATACAAGATGACAAATCATATCTTATACTTTTCATTTTCTTATTCCCACAAGTCTTTGGCTAATTGTGGTTTTGTCTTGTTTCGTTTAATCTCAAGGTAAAGTTCATTCAAAATTTTGTGTAAAAATGAACACATAAAGCGCTTGCACCTGTATCCAAACCTCACTAAAACGGAAGTTGGGGCTGGAGTAATAAACAGTACAGCAGGTCTAATGTCTGCCTTGCACATAGCAGTCCTGGGGGTTTGATCCTCACTACCCCAAATGGTGTCCCAAATCTGCTAGGAGTGATGCCTGAGCACAAAGCCAGGAATAACAAGACCGGGCCGATGCTGGGGGTGCCCCACTCAACCCTCCTCCCCCACCAAAAAAAAAAAAAAAAGTGCTTTAAATGGCATCAGCTACAAGGACTAGAAAAGAGTAGTAAAGGAAATAGTATTTTCAATGCTGGAAAGTGCATGGAAGAATGGCACTGTATTAAAAGTGACTCCCATGAGGACTTTACATAAAGATACTCTGCAGGATCAGCTTGGAAACAAGAAGCACTTGAAGCAGCAACTCTGGAAAGGAAGTAAAGATGCAGGCAAAGAATGAAAGGAGTGACAAAGTCTCTTTAGAGCAACCCTCCCTGATAGCTATGCCTCAACCCTTTCCCTTAGCTAAGTGATTGAAGCTAGGAATTTTTCTATCCCCAAAACTTTATTCTGTAGAAAAGTTTAACTGAGGTGGAGGGAGAGAGGTGGGCATACCTGATGAGCGCTCAGATTACTCCTGGCTTGGCACTTAGGAATCACACCTGGCCATGCTCAGGGGACCATATGGGAAGCTGGGGATTGAACCCTAGTTGGCAGCATGCAAGGCAAACACCCCTATCACTGTCTTTATCTCTCTAACCCCTTCATACTCTTTTTTTTTAAGTATTTTATTATACCACCGTGAGATATACAATTACAAAGATGTTCATATTTGGGTTCGGGTCATACAGTGCTCCAGCACCCATCCCTCCACCAGTGCCCATTTCCCACCACCAACGCCCCAATCCCCTGCCCCTCTCCCTAGCCTGCCTGAATGGCAGGTTCTCTATTTCTTTCCCTTTCTCTCCATCTCTTTCTCTCTTCTTTCCCTTCCACACTGTGGATTACAATACATACATACATATATATACATATATATGTATATATACATATACACACATATACATACATACACACATACATTTCCCTCCCCCTTTTATGGGTCACACCCGGCAATGCTCAGGGGTTACTCCTGGCTCTGTGCTCTAGAATTACTCCTGGCAGTGCTCAGGGAAACCATATGGGATGCTGGGGATTGAACCCGGGTTGGCTGCATTCAAGGCAAACGCCCTCCCGCTGTGCTATTTATTGCTTCGGCCCAGATCCAAGGATTTCTAACAACAAGATTTCCCTAGGAAACAAATCAAATAGGTCCCTTATGGTGAAAGATCACATCAAAACCCATTTGGGCTTCAACATTCTAACCAGTTTTTCATTAATATACTTTTCAATAAAAGGACTCAATATCTAATACCATCTGATATCTAGTATCTAATAGTTGAAAGATCAAAACATGAAGGGAAGGAGGCATAAACAAAATATTAGAGAGAGCAAAGGAAGAAAATCAAATTCCAAAAAACTCTAGTTAATATCTGCAGAGAAAATGTATTAGATAAAGTTTAAAGAGAAAGAAAAGAACATATTAGAAAGAAATGCAAAGCACTGGGGAGATGACTCAGAAAGCTAGAACACAAGTCTGGCATATAAGAGCCCGGGTTTCAGTCCCTGGTACCACTTAGTCCCCATGAGCATCACTGGTAGCCATCTCTGAGCACTGTAGCAAAGTAAACCTAAGCAATTCAAACAACAAAAAAATATGGGGAGGGGACGGAGGCGATAGTACAGTGGGTAGGTATGTGCCTTACATGTGGCCAACCCAGGTTCAACCTCCAGAATCCCATATGGTGTTCACCACCCCCCCATCCCCACTCTCAGCACTACCAGGAGTAATTCCTGAGTGCAGAGCCAGAAATAAACCCTGAGCACCTCTGGGTGTGACCCAAAAAATCCAAGATGGATGGGAGGGGGAAATCACACCAACTCATAAAATACCTTTTCTAACATCTACTTCTACAAGAAAACCTTATCCATCTCAAGGCCAAAGTGCCACATTAGGGGACAGGAGCAATAGTCCAGTGTGCATTTTCTTTGCATGCGGCCAACCCAGGTTCGATCCCAGCATACCATATGGTCCCCTGAGCAGTGCCAGGAGTAATTCCCAAGTGCAGAGCCAGGAGTAGTCCCTGAGCATTGCAAGGTGTAACCCCAAAAAAGAAAAAAAGTACCACATTAATTTCATCACTGGATGGTATTTAACTATAGTTCTTTTCATAAGGTTGTCTGTTTGACGGATGTAGTCATTGAGTACTGTGCTTGAAATCCATTCTCCCTACAACTCCTGCAATTTTTTGGTGCTATTTTATATACCAAATGATTATTAGGAATACATGTGGGGCCAGAGCAATAAACCAGTGGATAGGGCATTTGCTTTGCACGCAACCAACCCGGGTTCAATCATCGACATCCTATATGGTCCCCCAAACACCACCACGAGTGATTCCTGAGTGCAGAGTCAGAAGTAACCCTAAGCATTGCTGGGTGTGACCCAAAAGAAAAGATATACATGTTGTAATAAAGCAAAGCTAGTTGACTGTATTACAAGAGACATTACAGGGAAAAGAAACAAATATATTTGAATTAACATCATTCTGTTAATGTTAAATTTCCTTATAACTGTCTTAAGCCAAGGAGATACAATCAAGAGGGCAAGGCATGATGCCTGATAAATGATGAGCGTAGGGGGAAGAAGTATGAGACAAAAAATACATCAAAATATTAACTGGTGAATCTTATGAAATATATCATTTCTATCACTTGTCTTCCCATTGTTTTTTTATTTGCTCGAGCGGGCACCAGTAACATCTCCATACTCCTGCTGTAAGCAAGTGTAGCCCAAGGGCATCTTACTCCAGAACAGGAAGAGCCTCAAACCACTGGCATGATTATGGGAATGAGGTCTATAATTGTTACTGGTTTTTGGCATATCAAATAAAACACAGGTAGCTTGCCAGGCTCTACTGTGGTGATCTTTTAATAAACATGTTAAAGTTGGTCAAATTTTACTAGAAGTGTGTATAATAGAGAGATCATTAGAAATATACAGGTTGTTATTTACTAGTCATTAGAAAAAAAACTTGGAAAAGCAAAACATTGGGGATGGCAAGTTTGGGAGCTTAAACTCTCCACTTCTTTGCAGTCATATGCTTCCTCAAGATTTGATTTGAGACCAAAACCCAAACATGAACTTTTTAATTGTATATCTTTTTATTTGTATATCTCACGGTGGTATAATAAAATACTTAAAAAAATAAAGTTTATTAACTCATTAACTAAAAAAAAAAAGATTTGATTTGAGTACTTTCCCTAACTGTTGAAAGTATTTGACTACACTATGGCTTTTCCCCCTTTTTTGGGTCACACGGCAATGCTCAGGGATTTCTCCTGGCTCTGCACTTAGGAATTACTCCTGGCGGTGCTCGGGGACCATATGGGATGCCGGGGATCAAACCTGGCATGGGCTGGCGCGTGCAAGGCAAACGCCCTACCTGTTGGGCTATCGCTCCGGGGCCCCACCATGGCTTTTGACCAAAATTGTCAGGTACAAGTGCTGGGATAACTTTTGCATTTAAGGACCGTGCTGTCTCACGCATGTACCATAAATATGAAGTTATATGGCCTACTTGTTCCGAGGAGAACAAAGGTAGATGCCACCCTCAGTCCACTAGTTGAGGCCAACCTGCATATCAGGGCAACTCTGTTCTGTGTATGACCCCAGTCATGACCAACATATGCCTAACCATACAAATAAGTGATGTGCTTATTCTTATTTCTGTGACAAAACTTTATAAAAGCAACTAAACTACAGTTAAGTTAGGGAAAGAACAGAACAGTACTACATCCTGCAGTGCTGTGGGAAGTTTCTGGATCTGTGCTCAGGAGTCATTCCAGATGATACTCTGGGGCCAGAGATTCAAACTAAAACATGCTAAAATTCACAGCATGCATAGCAATCACCCTGACCCTGTACAATCTATCAAACCTCAGTATCCCTCACCCTCCAAAATTAAATAGTAAAAATATATTTTATAGAAAATAATACAATATTAATAAAACAAACTTTTATTAATAATTAATAAAATGAAAACCTGCAACTAGGAATGCAGCTCAATGGCAGAATGTTTCTTTCCCCCCACTGATGTTATGACTGGAAGTGAGCAGGCCTCACACACACACTTAGCTGCTGGGTTTACATAATTAATGAGGGTCACACATTAGAGTCTGATGCTCACACTGGTCTCAATGCTTACATGTCTTTTCAGTTGTGATGCTTGCCCAGGGACTGTACTGCAATGCAGGCTGTGGAGTGGCCAGAAATAGCGTGCAGCGCCAGGGATCACAGACAGAGCTGTCAGGCATAAATGTGCTTGCACGGTAGTTGGTGCATCAACAGGAACACCAGTGACCAATTCACAGCCTCACACTTACAAAGCACTTTAACAACTGGGTCATCTCCCACCACCGCCACCACCATACCCCCTTGCCCCACACTCCCACTTCTGCCCATTTATTTGTTTTTCTAACGAAACAGCTTGAAACTCTGAATTCAATGAGTAGTGTTTAAGTTTCTAAAACTAACTCAAGAACAGAAAAAAGAACTGTTACCAATCCAAAGAAACTGATTCCAATTTTTTTAGAAAATGGAAGTTGGTGATGATACTGCACTGGGGTGTGAAGTGCATGTCTTACATGCAGTCAACCTCAGTTTGATCCCTGATACCACATGGCTCCCCAAGCACACTTGTGTGGCGGGGTAACCACCCAAATCACAGGGCCCTCATAGCACCAAATCCTTGAAACCCTTGCATTGAACTGAAGCCCAGTGGCCAAAAATTGCTGGAAGGGGTCCCCAAGACTCCTGAGTGCCACCTTGGAATTTATTGCTCCTCAAACCCAACTAAAGAAAAAGTGGGTTTTTTTTGTGGTTTTTTTTTGTGTGTGTTTTTTTTTTTGCTTTTGGGTCACACCGGCGATGCTCAGGGGTTACTCCTGGTTCTGCACTCAGGAATTACTCCTGGTGGTGCTCGGGGACCATATGGGATGCCAGGGATCAAACCCAGGCCGGCATGGGCGGGCGCGTGCAAAGCAAACGCCCTACCCGCTGGGCTATCGCTCTGGCCCCCATTTTTTTTTAACAAAAATCCAGCAACTACTGTGTAAGGAACATGTCCTTTTATTACAGAAGCTTTCTAATAAAGGGGGATAGAGAGGATTGAAGGGACACATATCCTCAATTCACAATTTTTACAATATCAAAGGTTATATAGGTCCACTATTTTGCAAAATATTTCTGAATTTGGGCTTCTTGCTTTCCTGTTATTATATTCATGTTATATGCTTTGGGAGAAATACTAAAGAATAATGGTAGAGCAGAGTTATTAGTACAGCACATAGGGAACCTACCTTGTACACAGCAGACCTGGGTTCAAAACGCAAAACCAGGGTCTGCGTGCAAAACCAGGAGGAAGTTCTAATTGCTCGGTATGAACCAAAAAGGAAGGGGGTGGGGGAGAAAACTTTTCTTTCTAGCTCAGTGAATCAAAGTTGGAAGACCAAGTGCCAGGGATCAAACTTGGGCAAATATGCTCTGGAGCTCCTTAAACTATCTCCTCATTCCCCAGGCACATATCTTTAAAATGTATTGTGATGAGAGGATTGAAGAGGCTGAAGAGGAGGGTTAAAGGCCTAGAGCACACACACTGCATGCAGAAAATGCAGGTTCAACCCTCAACATGTGGTCCCCAACCTTCCACCCCCAAAGCACAAGGTATAACCTTAAGACAAAACAAAAAGTCTTTGAGTCCAGTAGGATTTATCTTCGCAATACAAAGAAAGTTTAAACTTAGAAGCAAATTATTTTGCCCTAACACAGATTTAAGAGGAAATTACAGTTATCTCAAAATTTTCCCCAAATACAGCTGGAGAGATGTTTCAGCAGGTAAGGCACTTGTCTTGCACAAGCAAGCTGGCCTGGGGTATGGTCCCGCAAGCCTGAGTGCAGAAATGGGAGTAAGCACTGAGCAGGCAGTAACAAAAATAAGTAAACAAGCGGGGGAAAGTTGAGGGAAAAGAGAAAGAGTATACTGGATAAGGCAACTGGCATAACATGAGATGACCACAGGCTCAGTCTCTGGCACTCACTATAAACAGTCCCTCAGCACAGCCTGGGTGATTCATTAGCACAGTCAGGAGTTAGCCCTGAGTACTGTCAAATGTAACCCCAATATACACAAAAATTTCCTCATCAAATAGAACTTAATAAAGTACAACCAATTCAAGATAAAAACAAAATGCATTTGCAGAAATTACTAGAAGGAAAGTTCTTTAACCTGATGGAGGGTATTTAGTGAAACCATCAACAAACCTCATACTTACGAATATAATGTTAATCATTTTACTTTAGACTCAAAAACAAAACAAGCATACCTGCTGTCACGTTTCTACTTAACAATCTACAGCTAATAAGAGCAAAAAGAGAAAGAAATAGGGCCCTAATAGCTTGACTAAAACTTCCTACCCTGGAATACGTGGATGAGTGTGGGATGAATTCCATTTTCAACAGCACCCACATATGCTGAGTCTGAATGCCAGCACCTCTACTCACCCGGGTCCCAGGAGTCAAAACAGAGTTATCTGTAGTGCACAGCCTGATGTGTGTAAGTGCACCTAGAATCCTCAGCAAGAACACCCAAATTTGATTTTAACACCACAATTTAAGTGTGACACCCAGCAAACACCACATAAAGAGGACTGTGACTACCTGCAAGCGCCAAGGCCATATGTGCAAGCAACCGTAACACCTGGCCATCACAGCAACAGTAGTAAGGGGAAATAAAGGAAAGGTAAATGAATAAAAGAAAACAAACAGAAAGCAATAAAAGCTGGAAAAACAAGTAAACAACTGTTGCTATAAGCAATGCATTACTTTGAAGTCCAAGATTGGGTACTGTTGCAGGATACTGAATCAATACAATTCCGTTCGTAAGAAATTAGAAAACAGAACTGATTTTAATGCCACTAATAAGATCCATGAGGAGTCAATGAATAAATATAAAATCTTTTCAGAAAGTTACAAATACTCACTTAAATACAAAAAAGCCTGCATTACTGAAAATAATACATTCATCAACAAAATTTAAACATAGCGATCTGATCCAAATTTAATCTATAAAGGTAAATAATGCCAATGAAATTCCCCCACAGATTTTTTTGCATAACTTGGCAAGTTAATTTTAAAAGGCCAGGTCCGATCTGAAGGATTAGGTGGGATTATTTGTCCTACTTAAATAGCAAGGCTTCAGTGTGTTTGTGTGTATATAGATATACATATGTATTTGTGTGTATATATATATATGTGTATATATATATATATATATATATATATATATATATATATATACAAATATAGTAATTTGGCATAAAGAACTCAGCAAAGAAAGACAACTATGCCATAAATCTAAAACAATCTGCTAGGACCCTATAGATAGTACAGTGAATATTTTTTTTTTGTTTGCTTTTTGGGGTCACACCCGGGAATGCTCAGGGGTTTCTCCTGCCTCTGCACTCAGGAATTACTCCTGGAGGTGCTTGGGGGACCCTATGGGATGCCAGTGATTGAACCCAGGCCGGCACTGGCCGGCCACATGCATGGCAAACACCCTACCCGCTGGGCTATCGCTCTGGCCCCAGTACAGTGAATATAACACTTGCCTTCAATATAACACTAATAACTTAGTTTTGACACTGGCACCACATATGGTCCCCTGAGCCCCACCAGGAGACAGTCCTGATCAGAGTCAGGAATAAGCCCAAAACACCACAGGTTAGCCCAAACACACATGCAAACACACCAAACAAATAATAAGAATACATTCAAGTCTTAATATTTAAGTGTAAAAAAACCTTAAAACTAAAAAAGCAAAATATGAAGGAGATGAACTCAAAGGGTAAATGAAAGATTTATTTGAAAAAATTATTAATTTTTAAAACTTCTCTCCCCTCCCCCTACCCTTCACTGTTGCTGCCACAACTGGTGATCACACATACATACACCTGATTGAGCACATTAGGTTGTAGTACTTGCATACTTGGCTGTGGTGTTCACCAAGATTTGCACTCCTTGGCATGGTGGCGACTCACCATGCTCACCAGAAATCACACTTCCTGTCCATGGCACTCACAGTTTTTCACTGCAGTGCTTGCTCAAAGTTGATGCAGCCAGAAATCACGTGTGGTTCAAGGGATTAGGGTTTCCAGCTCACAGAGCAAAGCTGCCAGGACTCTCTCAGTGCATGTAACAGCATCAGAGTCTAAATTCGTGACCATCTGCTTGACAGGCGTCCTAAGCCCAAGGTATTCCCTGGGAAAAATGAAAGATTTAAAACATGAAATAGCATACAGGAGCAACTGTACAGCACCTAGGGCACTTGCCTTGCACATGACCAACCCAGGTTAAATCCCCAGCACCCCATATGGTCCCCTGAGACCTGCCAGTAGCAATTCATTAGCACAACCCTGAACACAGCTGGTTTGTAGTCAACCCCCCACACCCCTCCATAAAGAAGTCATAAAAGATGACAATGTCAAATATAGCAATGTAAGCATTTTAAACTTCTATTCACTGAAGTCTCACCAAAAATCAAATTACAGCTATAAACTGGGAAGAAATATTGGCGAACCATATTTACAGAGAACACATATATCACAGCTGTAAGATGAAGAAATCATTAAACAGTCCAATGGCTAGATCTGGGGAAAGAGGTTATTCCCAGCTACCAAGACAGTCATTGTGCTAAGTCTAACTTCAAAGAACTGATCTTCACCTGCACCACTTTCAAGGCCTGAGTTGGACTCAGCAACTCAGGCCAAGCATGTCCATCCATCATCATATTAGTACTTACTTGTGAGAGTGCTACTTAAAGATAGTTGCAAATGAAAAATGTATAAGAATCATGTGCAGACTAGGTAAGGGAATAAACATGGTAACCTCCTAGTATCTGTATTGCAAACCTTAATGCCCAATGGGGGAGGGTAGAGGAGGGGAGGAGAGAGAGAGAAGGAAAGTGCCTGCCACAGAGAGGGGGTGGGGTGGGGAGTAGAGGGTGGAGGAGGTAGCAGGCAAAGGGGCACACTGGTGGTGGGAAACATGCACTGGTGGAGGGATGGGTGCTGGAACACTGTGACTGAAGCCCAATCATGAACAGCCTTCTAGCTGTATGGCATGGTGACTCAATTAAATAAATAAATAAATAGATAGATTGAATGAATGAATGAATAAATAGAATACCGCTCATTTGCTGTTAGTTGCGGGGGCCATACCCAGCAGGACTGGGGGAGGTGGTCAAGGCTACTTACTCCCTGTGGTGCTTAGGAGCCATGTATTGTGGGGCTCAAACATATCTCTTCAGAGTGGTAGCACACATTCCCAGGCACATGGGCTGCTTTACATATTTTCCTTCAGCACTGAGACCTCAGGAGAATGATTTACTTGTGATAGAATTCAAAATTATTTCAATCTTATTTCCACTTTTCTAGTCCAGATTTGTTTCTTCTGGTATACTGTCTTTTGCAAATGACTCGATACTGTCATTATTTCGTTATCTTATTAGCATTTTCAAAGAAAATAAATTATGAAATCAATATAACTCACTTATTCTAGAATGTGAGATGATCATCTAGAAAATAAGTTTCTGATAAATTTTAATCCTAAATCTCCAATCTGAAGGCTACAAACACTCAATCTGTAGAATTTCGTAACTACCAAAGCTTACTTTTGCTGCATTTCAGTGAGATGAATACATGACCTCAAATTTTCTATACTTTCCCTGAGAGTATGGCCCATTAATTTCTCAGAAGCAATGACATCAGTTTCTTGGCAAAGGAGAGACTCAACCTTAGACTATCAGTGTTTGACATTAATCTGCTCACAATGTCCAAAAATAGCTCAAATTTCCTAAGAACCCTGATGTTAACGCAGTAGAGATTTAAAAATTTCTAATACACATGACAACCTTTTAATGTATGTTCTGTAATCCATAGTCTGGAAGGGAAGGAAAAGAGAAAGAGAGAGAAAGGGAAAGAAATAAAGAACCTGCCATGGAGCAGGGCTGGGGAAGGGGGAGGGAACCGGGGATGTTGGTGGTGGGAGATGGGCACTGGTGGAGGGACGGGTGCTGAAACACTGTATGACCAAAACCCAAACATGAACTTTTTAATTGTATATCTTTTTATTTGTATATCTCACGGTGGTATAATAAAATACTTAAAAAAAATTTCTAATACATAACCTAGAGAATTCTTATATCCCATTCAATGAACTAATTTTCAACTTAGTCTCCACAATATTTCTAACCATAATAAAGAACCATAACATATGTTCAGCTGACCTTTGCCTTGATAAGGTGACACCTAGAGTCAGGCAGTCAAAAGAAAGGTAAACAAAGACATGCATCAAGTTCAGAGTGATGACTTTACTTTATAACACTAAATAACACATGAAAGATTCAAATTCCTGACGAAACCTTCTATGTAATGTAAACCTAATATTTCTAATTACCTAATATCAAAGACCTATAAGACCTATAAGCCCAGTGCAAGTAAATAATCATATTCAAAGAAGGAGAAACAACTCCCACAAATAGCCAAAACAATCCTTGGGAAAAAGAAGAGGGGGAGGCATCACCTTTCCCAACTTTAAACTGTACTATAAAGTGGTAGTAATTAAAACAGAATGGTACAGGAATAAAGACAGACCTGCAGACCTATGGAACAGAGCTGAATATCCTGACCAGACCCTCAAATATACGATCATTTAATCTTCAGTAAAGGAGCAAAAATTTATTAAGCGAAGCAAGAAAACCTCTTCAACAAGTGGTGCTAGGAAAACTGGGCAGCTACATGAGAAAAAATGAACTCAGACTCTAATGCCATGCACACTGTATCACTGTATCACTGTCTTCCCGTTCATCATTGATTTGCTCGAGCGGGCACCAGTAACATCTCCATATGTCCTGTCTCATGCTAGTAGAGCCCAATGCCATCTGCTTGCTTCAGGAACATAAAGAGCCTCAAACCATTCCATCAGGTCATGGGAATGAGGTCTATAATTGTTACTGGTATCTGGCATATCAAATACAACACGGGTAGCTTGCCAGGCTCTGCTGTGCAGAAGTCAGGGATTTTTTTTTTCCCATCCAACTCTCTCATTAAAAAAAAAAAAAAAACTTTTTGTAACGTTCTAACAGTGTAGAACCCTCTCATAATGCCATGCACAAGTACAACCCTCTCATAATGCCATGCACAAGTCCAACCCTCTCATAATGCCATGCACAAGTCACATCAAAATGGATTAAAGGCCTCAACATCAGACCTGAATCCATAAGGCATATGGAAGAAAATGTAGGCAAAACCCTCCATGACATTGAAGCTAAAGGCATCTTCAAAGATGAAACAACTTGGGGTCCAGAGTGATAGCACAGGGGTAGGGTCGAACCCTGGTGATCTATTGCCTTGCATGCAGATGACCAGGGTTCGATCTCCAGCATCCCATATGGTCTCCTGAGTACCACCAGGAGTAATTCATGAGTGTAGAGCTAGGAGTAACACCTGAGCATCACTGGGTATAACCAAAAAGCCTTAATAAATAAATAAAAGATGAAACACCACTGAACAAGCATGTAGAATAAACAAATGGAACTCAGAAACTAAGAAGTTTCTGCACCTCAAAAGAAATAGCCTCTACAAAGATTGCTCTGGAATGAAAAAAAATTACTTATCCAGTACCCATCTGGTAAAGAGTTAATGTCAAAGTTTTATACCAAAGTTTACACCAAAGTTCTACACTGGTAGAACTTGACAAGAAGTTTTTTATGAGAGGGTTGGATGGAAAAAAAAAAAATCCAACCCTCTCATAAAAAATGGGGAGAGAAAATGAACAGAAACTTTCTCAGAAAAGAAAAAATTTTTTACTGTTCTTTTTTATTAATTTTTTATTTTTACAATTACAAAGATATACAATTAAAAAGTTCATATTGGGGTTTTGGTCATACAGTGTTCCAGCACCCATCCCACCACCAGTGCCCATTTCCCACCACCAACGTCCCCATTTCCCTCCTCCCTCCCCCAGCCCTCCTCCATGGAAGGTTCTTTATTTCTATCCCTTTCTCTCTCTTTCTCTTTTCCTTCCCCTCCATACTATGGATTACAGAACATACATTAAAGGGTTGTCACGTGTATCTTTTTGCCTCTATTTGATGCTCAGTTCTAGGTTGGCATTAGTACCCTCGACAATTGTTAGCACACTGTTCCATAGAAAAGAAATTTTTAATGCCAAAAGGCACTTGAAAAACTGCTCTATATCACTAATATTCAGGGAGATGCAAATCAAAACAATGAGATATCATCTCACACCACAGAGACTGGCACACATCAAAAAGAACAATCTGTGCTGCCCTGGATGCAAAGAAAGGGACTCCCTCACTGCTGCTGGGAATGCGGACTGGTCCAGTCTTTCTGGAAAACAACACGGACAATCCTCAAAAAACTATAAATTCCATACGATCCAGCAACACCAATTCTCGGAATATATCCTAGTTGCCCCCAAAACACAATGCATGATTAAATACAGGCAAAAAAATGCACATGATGGCCTCTATGTGTATATACTGCAATCTACAATATGTAAGAGAAGGAAAAGAGAGAGAGAGGAGAGAGAAAAGAGATAAAGAACCTGCCATGGAGGCAGGCTATGGGAGGGGGAGGGAATTGGGGACATTGGTGGCAGGAAATGGGCACTGGTGGAGGGCGGGGTGCTGGAACACTATGTAACCGAAACCTCCAAACATGAACAACGTTGTAATTGTATATCTCACGGCGGTATAATAAAATATTAAAAAAAAACAACGCATAAAAGCCTTCTGCACTCCTATGTTCATCATTGCACTGTTCACCATAGCCAAAATCTGGAAGCAACCCGAGTGCCCAATAACAGATGACCAGAAACTATGGTACACTATGTAACTGTTAGGAAAAATGAAGCCATGAAATTTGTTTATAGATGGATGAACACAGAGAGTATCGTGCTGAGTGTAATCAGTCAGAGGGTGAGGGACACACTTGGATTACTGCATTCATTGTGGAATATATAGAGACAGTATGTAAATAATACCCAAAGACAGTAGGAACAAGGGTCAGGAAAGCTGGTCCATGGTAAGTAGGAAGCCTGCTACCCAGGAGGGGGAATGCAGTTAGGACAGAAAAGAGACCAGTATGATAATAATAGCTGGAAATGACAACTCTGAACACAAACTGAGTGCTGAAAGGAGGTAAAGTGAGATGCATGATACCCTTTCAGTAATAGTATTGCAAGCCACACTTCCTAAAACGAAAATGCGGGGGTGGGGGGGGGGGGAAAGTGTTTACCATAAAGGAAGGGAAGGCCATGGGGGGCAGGGCACAGGGAGAGAGGAGGGAAACTGAGGACACTGATGGTGGGAAATATGCACTCGAGAAGACTTGACCATGAACAACTTTGTAACTACATATTTCACAGTGATTCAGTTAAAAATAATGGTTATCTAGGAAATAGGCTTGTACATGATCACACACTTTAAAAATGTATAATTATTAAATGAAATATATTTATGTAACACATAGGGAATATCTAGAAAATACATAATTATTAAGTTAATTTCTTTTGGAGAGAAAATCAAAACATAATGGGAAGGATAACACCTTTATACTCCCGGGATTTTTAACTAAGAAAATTAGTTTTTTAGCTTAAAAAAAAACTCAGTGAAATAGTACAAGGTTAAAGGCTACACACTTATCAAGCATGTAGCTGTCACAATGACCTTGACTGGAATCACGACACCACATATGGTCCTGAAATCACCAGGAGTAGTCCCTGAGTACAGACCCAGGGGTCATACCTAGTTTGGGTCCAACTGTCCAATCCCAGCCAACTAAAAATAAAGAAAATAAACAGAAAACAATGTTACAATTTTGCCTAAGAGTTAAGAAAAACTAATCAGTGCTAAACCTGACTTAAAGAATTCTACCGTTACATCTGAACAGCAGTGACCCTTTCACAGCCAACCCCTTCACTGGTTTCTAGTATATCAAACCCTATATGCAGATATGAGCCCAGTTTCTGGAAATGAGTTTCATGTCATCAAAAAATACTGAAGTTCATCAAAAGTAAAAACACTTTTCAAAGGTGTTTACTAGCTATTTAAATACTTCTGCAGGAATTTTTCCGCAGTTTTCTTTAAATTATTTGCTCTCCCCATCCCGCAGAAGCCACCTCTTTATCCATATGCAATGCATAGATCAATCTTTACCTTACAAACCTTTTGCTTTCTAAAGTAACAATACACACTGAGTTAACTCCCTCCCTGCACCTTACCGACCCGACCATGTGCACACTCCTCTTTCCAGGTATACTTAGGAAACTGCTATTTCAAGGAATACAGATGAAGGAGACATGCACAGAAAAGGTAAGAGGATTATCAAGAACAAAATCTTATTCAAGGAAGGGGTTGTGTCTTTACTGTGTCTGGTAAACAGAATATGCAGGGACAAATTCCCCAGATGTTTGCTTGGCACATACTGTCTGAGTCCTCCAATCCAGACAGTTTGTATTAGCTGCCAATATTTTCAAAACTGGTGACTTTATACATAAGAATTTGTATTTAAGTTCTTCTTGGAAAAAAAGCAAGACCTAGCAACACAGGGTCAGCATTACTACACAGAACCAATAAAGTAGGGAGGCAGTGATTAGTAAGTAAGTGTTAGAGCTTTACTGTTCCTCAAAGGTTTTTTCCCATCTATGTCATTCATTTATTTCACATTCCTGGAGCTTTTATTTATAACCCAGGAGCATTTAATGTTATATCTGCTGGTAAAGGCAAATTGCTAAATAAAGCAGCTTTCCTATCACGCACAGACAACTACATCAAGTCTAAAATATCAAAATATAGCTACAGAACAGAGTCCACCACCAACTTTCCAGCTTATCTGGCTATGGGCATGCATATTTTACCTACAGCTCTCCAGCATATCTGGCTATAGACATGCATATTTTTATTTTTTTAAGTATTTTATTACACCACCGTGAGATATACAATTACAAAGATACACAATTACAAAGTTCATATTTGGGTTTCGGTCATACCGTGTTCCAGCACCCATCCCGCCACCAGTGCCCATCTCCCACCACCAACGTCCCCAGTTCCCTCCCCCCTCCCCCAGTCCACCTCCATGGCAGGTTCTTTATTTCTTTCCCTTTCTCTCTCTTTCTCTTTTCCTTCCCTTCCAGATTGCGGATTACAGAACATACATTAAAGGGTTGTCATGTGTATTTTTTTGCCTGTATTTAATGCTCAGTTCTAGGTTGGTATTAGTACTTTCGACAATTGTTAGCACATTGTTCCATTTTCTGTCTTACCTAGCCTCTGACTCCCACACGTTTGTGATAATTTCCACCTTTGACAAGACCTCCTGATACATGTTTCACCTGACCTTGGATATTGGTATCATAATATGTACATATATATATTTATGTTATGCAAATAAATGCAGTCATTCTGTATCTGTCTCTCTCCTTCTGGCTAATTTCACTCAACATGATCTGCTCCATGTCCATCCACTTATAGGCAAATTTCATAACTTCATTATTCCTAACAGCTGCATAGTATTCCATTGTGTAGATGTACCAAAGCTTCTTTATCCAGTCATCGATTCTCGGACACTCTGGTTGTTTCCAGATTCTGGCTATTGTGAATAATGCTGCTATGAACATAAAAGTAGGGATGGTGTTTCCGTGGTGTTTCTTGGCTTCCCAGGGGTATATTCCCAGGAGTGGTATGGCTGGGTCAAATGGGAGTTCAATTTCTAGTCTTTGGAGGAATGTCCATATTGTTTTCCAGAAAGGCTGTACCAGCAGCATTCCCACCAACAATGGATGAGTGTCCCCTTTCCCCCCACATCCAATCCAGCACTTGTTGTTCTCCGCTCTTTTGGATATGTGCCAGTCTCTGTGGTGTAAAATGATAAGTCATTGTTGTTTTGATTTGCATCTCTCTGATGATTGGTGATGATGAGCATTTTTTCATATGTTTTTTGGCCATTCGAATTTCTTCCTTGCTGAAGTTTCTGTTCATTTCTTCTCCCCATTTTTTGATGGGGTTGTTTGTTTTCTTCTGGTAAAGTTCTACCAGTGCCTGATATATCCTGGATACTAACCCCTTATCAGATGGGTATTGGGTGAATATTCTTTCCCATTCTGTGTTCTGTCTTTCTATCTTGGTCACTGTCTCTTTCGGGGTGCAGAAGCTCTTCAGTTTCATGTAGTCCCATATGTTTATCTTTTCTTCTAGTTGCTTTGTTAGTGATGTTGCACCTTTGAAGATGCCTTTAGCTTCAAGGTCGTGGAGGGTTTTCCTGTATTTTCTTCAATGTACTTTATGGATTCAAGTCTGATATTGAGATCTTTAATCCATTTTGATCTGATTTTTTGTGCATGGTGTTAGACACAGGTCCAAATTCAATTTTTTCACATGTCGCTGCCCAGTTTTCCCAACACCACTTGTTGAAGAGGCTTTCCTTACTCCATTTTTGGACTCTTTGCACCTTTATCAAAGATTAAATGATCATGTGTTTGAGGTTGGGTGTCAGGATACTCATTTCTATTCCATAAGTCCACATGTCTGTTTTTATTCCAATACCACACTGTTTTAATTACTACTGCCTTGTAGTACAGTTTGAAGTTGGGAAAGGTGATGCCTCCCATCTTCTTTTTCCTGAGGATTGCTTTAGCTATCCGTGGGGTTTATTCTTCATACGAATTTCAGTAGTGTCTGGTCAATTTCTTTGAAGAATGTCATGGGTATCCTTCTGGGAATGCATTGAATCTGTACAGAACTCTAGGGAGTATTACATTTTGACAATGTTGATTCTCCCCCATCCATGAGCAGGGAATGTGTTTCCATTTCCTCGGGACATGCATATTTTTAAATACTAAGTGGTAAGGCCTTGGAATCAGAGATGTTTAGATTTCACAGATATTTACTGTGATTGATCCGATCTAAAATTAACAACACTTTTTTTTAATATATTGAGTCTGAGAGACTTATATTTATGTAGATTTTTTCCCTAAAAATTTAACTAGCATTTTAATTATAAATGCAATTCAATGTCACTTGGGTAAAAAATTTTTTTCACACATATAAGTGAAAAACTAGAGGGATAATTATAAAATAAAACTGTATAAACCAAAGGCTCCTGTCCTTCTCTATTTATACACCCAAGAAGTATTTGCTGCTAAAGTAATCGGAAGGCTAGGAAAAAAGCTTTGAATTCAAACTTTGAAAGAAACTTCCTATCAGAACTACAGGAGCAATTTTTACAAAGGATTTAGAAAGCAGCAACTGGCAGCCTGCCTCCTATTCCAAACTAGAGTTACTAAATTATTTATTATTAATTTGAAAGCTTAATGACTTCAGTACATATACATATTATAATATAGATGATATAAAGTAGTTTCAATAGGAAATCTGGGGATACAAAGTGGGGTAAACAGAAATGTACAAATACCACTTAACTGGAAATAAGGATAAAAGACTGAAAATAAAGAAAGCAAAGAAAAAAAAAGAATAAAAAAACCCACCACAACAATTATTTCTAAACTGGATAGTAGCCTGCCAAATACTAAGAAAACTGTTAGGAACACCTTCTTTCCTGCATGGCATCCTGTTCCGAGAATACAAAGTAACATTCAAGTACACATTCCTAGTTGAAAAATACATTTAAAAATGTCTTAGACTGGGCCGGAGCGATAGTACAGCTCAGAGGGTGTTTGCCATCCACGCGGCAGACCTGGGTTCAATCCCCAGCATTCTATATGGTATCCCAAACATGCCAGGAATAACCCCTGAGCACTGCAGGATGTGACCCAAAAAGAAAAAAAAAAGTCTTTGACTATACAGTAACATTAAAGTATACTCTCTCTGTGTGTGTGTATATATATATGTATATATATTATAGTGTAATGTGTGTGTGTGTGTATATATATATATTTATATTATCACGTGTGTATATAAACACTATAAAAAGATATGTGGTTAATCTGGAGATTTTACTAGTGTACAAGAAAAGTATTCTAGAAGTGCTAAAAGAGTATAAATAAGATACCAAAAAAAAACTAAGTTATTAGTGTTAAGATATACTATGGGAGTCAGACCGACAGCACAGCGGGTAGGGTGTTTGCCGTGTACATGGCTGACCAGGGGTTCAATCCCGGGCATCCCATATGGTCCCCCGGGCACCAACAGGGAGTAATTCCTGAGCAAAGAGCCAGGAGTAACCTCTGAGCGTTGCCGGGTGTGACACAAAAAGAAAAGAAAGAAAAAATATAAGACATACTATGTCACTGAAGGGGCTTTGAAAAAATAGTAATAGAAAGATAAGATCATGATACATGAGGGCTAGAAAGATAGTACAGCAGGTAATTGCCTGCACACAGGCTAGAAGGATTTGATCCCCAACATCTCATATGATTCCCCCAAGCACTGCCAGGAGTGATTTCTGAGTACAGAAGTTACCTCTGAGCATTGCTAGGTGTGGACCAAATACCCCCCCAAATAATATGATACATGTGATCGTCATGTTTCATTTTCTAGCATAGGATAAAAAGTAATGTATTTAAACAAAATTTATATTTGCCAGTGGGGAAGGAGTGACAGAACATACAGGGTTAAGGCACTTGGCCTAACTTGTGGTAAATCCCAGTTTGATCTCTGCATGGTCGCATGTGGTCTCCTATACACAGCCGGAGTGACCCTGAGCAAAGAACCAGGAGTACGTCCTGAGTATTACTGGGTATGGCCCAACATACTCATCCTAAAAGTAATGTACATGACAAGCAATTTTCATCCTCATTACTGATTTGGGGAGAAGTCATACTTAAGATGCACTTGTAGCTTACTCCTGGTTCTGTGCTTAGGGGACTGTATGACATTGGAAATCAAATCGATGGTCATTTATATGCAAAGAATTATCTTAGCCCCTGTACCTTTTCCCCAACCCCGCACCCTCATTACCTTTTCTGCTACAAAAAGATCTATTTTCCTTTATGATCATTAAACTCAGATCCTTGTATATTTCACCCTACCAATCTCACCACTTTTGATCACTTGATCACTTGACATCCCGTTATTCATCAATTTGCTCAAGCGGGGAGCCAGTAACGTTTCTATATGTCCCTATCATGTGCCAGTGTAGCCCTATGGCATCTGCTTGCTTCAGGAATGCGAAGAGCCTCAAACTGTTTGTTCAGGGTCTTGAAGAAGAAGTCTGACCATCTTGTAGGTGGGCGGCCACGTAATCTTTTGACGTCCCGTGGGATCCAGTTGTAACGGCTCTAATCCAGCGGCCATCTCCAAATCGCGTTACATGTCCAGCACATGTGATTTTCGATGCCGTGGCAAATGAAATAAGAGTCCCTGACTCTGGATCGTAGGGAGATTGGAACTCCGGATTCCTTCTCTCACTTGAGTGAGGCATGATATTCCAAGCATAATATGCTC